>OY751318.1:29429808-29573081 GCA_963564615.1 Rhorus exstirpatorius
GGCATGTAGAAATTTAATTTTCCGTCTGAGCTCAACGACAGGCTTGTATAATAATATAGTCGGGATCGCGTCGAAAGATTCGAGAAGAAATCGAAAGAAACTTTTGAGATGAGTACTCGCATAAAAAAGAGGCTGTGAAATTCGAGACTCGGTGAGAATGATGCACTTTTTTTTACGAGTTCCTGGAGTAAGAGAAGTTACGTGAACCTCAGTAATGTATACATATATATATATATATATATATATATATATATATATATATATATATATTTATATATTGTTGTGCATATAGGTGATATAGTTATACGAGCGTTTACACTAGACTCGCTTACAATATCCGGATGACGCGAGCAAAGAGATACAATATATACAATACTGCTCACGAGAATAAAGAGACATCTGGGACCTTTATGCAACATCTTTCCGTATCCAAACGCTACATCCAACAATCCAGAGTAAAAGAGATAGAGAGAGAAATAGTGTGCATCAAACTCAATACCCTAACGTTACTTTTATTGCGCTCACTTCGTCCCGTATATATATATACGCAGTATTATCTTTCTCTGAAAGTTGGAGCAGAAAAATCGCATCTTGCTCGTAAGAATCCACTGATTGGCTCTTTTCTCGTTCAGTGCACTCGCCAACGAAACTTGGTCCAGTAATTCTAGCCATTTTTTTTTCTACAATCTTATACACAATTGATTTTGCTTTTGGTCCCCCGAGTGTAAATTAAAGTTTGCGAGACGCGGGGAGGTCAATTTTAAGCCGCCATCTTGGAAAACACGTTTTATCAAATATCTCGGAAACCGTGCATCGCGCGACAAAAATATTAAAAACCTTTTTTGTAGATAATAAAATTCTCTGCAACTTTTGTTGGAAACTTTTTCCCGTACAGTGCATGGTTTTTTATTTATAGCGCTGCAAACTTTTCCAAACATGGTTATTGCTAAATATACAGTTTTAACGGTTAACGGTTGATGTAACAGTGATGTGTTTGGAAAATTTTGGCGAGCTATAAATAAAAAAACATGCAATATATAGGAAAAAGTTTCGAATAAAAGTTGTAGAGAATCTTATTCTCTACAAATCGAGTTTCTTCTATTTTTGTCATACGATGCACGGTTCACGAGATATTTGATAAAACGTGTTCGACAATATGGCGGCTAAAGCTCGCCCCGCGTCCCGCTAACTTAAATTTACACTCAGGGGACACCCCTGAACCTTTTCCAGAAACAAAATCAATTCTGTAGAAGATTGCATTATGAACCTACTTTTTTGGCTAGAATGACTGGACTGTATATCAACTTTTCTCACTGCTCTCAGCTATTTATTTATTTATCTCTTCAACGCTGCATTATCTAATCGAATTTTTGTACGAGGACTTGAGGAAAGAGGCGGAGAATATTCAGTGATAATTCGGAGAGTACCGAACTATTTTCCTTCATATCTTCGTCGAGTTATCATCTCTGCAAGAGTGTAATTTCGTCCAGATTGATACCGACTCCTGATTTGTTTTTTTGCAATTAAAGTACGATGAGTGATTTGGAAAAAATGTAAAACCACCCATAAATATAATATGAGAGGGGAAAAAATTTTCAAACTATTACGAATAATCGCGAAAAAAAAACGTAATTTTCATCCGTCTTACTCATAGATCGATCGTTCTGTTCTTTTTTTTTCCTCTTTTTACTTCTCGCGATTTTTCAGAAGGTTTTGTTTTTTTTTTTTTTACGTCCCGGTGGATCTAAGCTGCTAGTCAATTCACCATGACGGACATAGTGGATACGCTATATATATATGTATAAAAAGAGAATATTATCATTTGATTTGACATTCCCTCGTGTCCTGCGGCCGGGAGTCCGCGGAGACAACGGAGGATTTACCGTATGATTGATGAAGCCTTCGAGGGCTCGAAAATTTCTGTATATATATCGGTACACACACGAGGCGTTCGATGTGAAAGATTTAAAAAAAAAAAAAAAAGCAATTTTTCAATTTTTTTTCAACAATTTTGTCATTCGTATCCGCCAAAAATCTTGATAATTATTGATATGAATGTCCGAAATTTCGAGATGATCTAAACGAGAAAAAAATAAGAACGATTTTTAGGCTCGAAATCGTATTTTTGATTTCTTTTTTTTTAATTACCAATTTTATTTGTCTATAACGAGAAAAATTGTTGTTTTTTTTATGAAAAATAACAGAGTTAACTCTCGGAGATAATAAAATGATAACATTTCATTTTCCGAAATTGTTTCATAAATTTGAAAATAATTACGATCCCTCTGTTTTTTTGCGAGACGAGTCGTCCGAGGGGGGTCCCTATACTTATACACCGGCAAGGCTCAGTGGTGCCAGCGTCAAATCCTCACTCATCTCGGCCAGTCAATTTATGTTTTCGAAATCAGAATTAGAACCGTAAGGTTTTGTTTCAACGCTATTCGATAATAAATGGCATTGACAACACCGTAAAAAAATTATAGCTACATACTTCTGTAAGTTTTTGAAATATTAACGTTTATGTTGCAAAAAACAAATTAAAAATTCACGTTTTCCCAGCTTCAACTTCAAACGCTGTCCGAACTATTCAAGATATAGAAAATTGCCCAATAACAATTTTGTAGAGAATTAAATTTTCTATAAAAAATTCCGCGACGGTATACATAAAAAGTCAATAGCGGATGAGTGAGAGGTGTCCGAAGTGGCGTGACGAGGCAGTGTGATTTTTGTAAAATCGCAGAATAGCAGACTCATTAGTTTTTAAATTACATATCACTGCGTTAGCGTTGAATTAAAAATGCATAAAAATTCATACGTCAACTGGACACAACGAGAAAGCCATTACCACCTAAAAAACATTATTTATAACTAAATTCAAATAAAGCCAGCAACTTGAAATGAGTTTTTTTTTTTTAATTATTTTTACAACTTTGGACGCCTCCCACGCCTAAATTATTGACTTGAGATACATGACGTCGTGGACTTTTTTGTAGAGAATTTAGTTACCTAGAAAACGATTTATAAGCAATTTTACTCTATTACGTATAGTTTGAGCAGCGTTTCGAGTTGAAGCACAAAAAGTGCCAAATTTTCATCGTTTCTATTTTCCCCTTGCCCAAATGTAGAGAGGAATAATAATGCATATTTAATAAGTTATTATTTATGCCATTTACTATGAAAAGACTAAAAAAAAACTCCAAAATTTTATTCCGAAAAAGAAGCCAAATTCGACAAGTTGAGTTCGGCAACATATTGTCCGTCGCGGTTGAAATCGACAGAGTACGCCTCTTTTTTTTTCACCTTTTTAAAATATGTTACATTTATAATTACTCAACAAAAACACTCCTAGGTGAGCTTACGCACACGGTGTTATCAATCTGAGCCAAATATGGCGAAGAATGTTCCTCAATTATACATTCAAAGGCGTTATACATGCAACCATTAGCAAGACGTATATTGAAGAGTACTTCACACTTGATACTCGAAAAAGTACTTGAAGTACAGGAGAGTACTTGAAAATTTGAGTACAAATACTCAAAGCATAGCTCGAGTACTTGAAAATCCAAGTACAAGTACTTGAAATACGCTCCAAGTACTTTCTACTTCAAAGTACTGTACTACCAGTACATCGCAATTACCGGGTACTTGAAGTACTCCCCAGCTCTGCACTATATCGATATAACAGAGGAACATCCTTAGGGATCATTTTGATACAAACATAACCGTAACTAGTTTTTTGTTTATCACTTTGCAAAGACCGAAATTGTAATTTATGAAATGCAATCAAGCATAATTCGGGGATCAAACTGAATTATGGATATAGTTCGTTTTGTCACGAAATCGCCCATGTATATACGTATATCGTATTATATATAAAAAAAAAAAACATCGAAAGCCCCGAATCACATTATCATTCATGATATGCGTGAAATTCACGAAGGTGTGAGAAGGTCCGAAATTGGGGAGAAAGGATAAGGAATTGATGGCCTTCCTTATATACCGAGAGAGCATCGATCGCGTTTTCCTTTCGTCGTTCTTCTTCTTCTTTTTTTTTCTCGTTTTCTTTTCAAAGCGCGCGGAAAACCGCATTTCCAATTGATTTACGCGAATCGTAAACAATGTAAACTGCAGATACGTGCAAATATAAGCGTGTTTCGCGAATGTGCTCGTTCTCTCATGTATATATATATATATATATATATATATTTATGTACATGATTCGATTGGACGGTCGAGGTGATGGGGAGGAAAAAAAACAAGTGGCAGTTTAGGCTTGTTCGCTATGGCGTTAGTGGGCAATAACAATTTTTCTTATAGACACACACACACACATCGGAGTGTATAACTCTCGCGTATCTTATCGCGGAGCTAGGGATAATAAAGAGAGGAGGAAAAAAAACTGTGGGGAGATGTAAAAGATTATACTGCGAGCGAAGGATTCACGCAATATAACGCTGCCTTGAACATTTTGTTTTACTGAAAAAGACACCTTAGCATTTTATCAAGGTCTAACAATTTTTTTTTTTTCTTCCCCTCAAGCCTTGTTTTCTGAGCTCGGCGAAGGGCAAGAGGGCAGAGGGCGGCGGGAGAATTTGAGCTTTTTTATGGACCTTTAAGGTCGTTACTTTGCGTAAACACTTTGAGAGAAAAGTTTTATTCGAATATTGCGTACTTTGGCGGATAAAAATTGCAAAAAAAAAAAAAAAATTAATCGTGCAGAAGATGCTAATTACACGAATTTTGAATAATAGAGACAAAATTTTATTACCTAATATGATCTAAAGAACGAATTGTCCATTAAATCATTGGGGGGTACTCTAGTTTTTTTTTTTTTTAATATAAAATCAATTTATCGATTTTTTTCCGTTTATTTATTAATTTTTCGCTAGTACTTATTTTTATTTCCATTTACGATCGCTATTTTTTTATTTATTTATTTTTTCAAGACAAATTTATAAACGAACTTTTCGCATGAATTATTCTCCTCAATGATTTTTCGGTATATAATTGTCGAGTTATGTGGTATAGAGGGGCAAAGGCCGATTAGATGGGTCGTCACGAGTACGCGGCCTCGCGAATTGGAAAACCCGTTCGGAGGAATTAGGAATTTTTGCGGCGTATATCGAGGGGAAAGGGTTAGGGTACATTTGGATGCGAAGCAACGCGATTCTTTGCTTGGCAAGCAAACACAAAAAGTCAAACTCGACAAATCGTCCCTTTTAGTTTCTTCACGATCTTCATCTCTCGCGCGCTTTACAATCTATATATATATATATATATAAATATATGGGGCATTCCACGTAAAACCATGTGGTCATCGGCCTGGCCCCCCTGGGATTCTGATGACCAATGGATTTTTTGGTTCTTATCCGTCAAAAATGATGCCTCTAATTTTTCGAAAATTTTTTCACCGTTTCGTAAGGGTGCGGTGACCTCGAATATCCTTGACATAAAGATGTACATTTTTAAAATCGATGAAACTTTTTCGAAAAATCGGGTTCATGGTATGAAAATGGGATGTTTCATCGATTTTAAAAATGTCCATCTTCATGTTAAGGATATTTGAGGTCGCCATGACCTTACAAAATGACGGAAAAATTTCGAAAAATTAGAGGTATCATTTTTGACCGAAACGAACGAAAAAATCCATTGGTCATCATGCAGAATCCCCAGGGGGTCAGGCCAATGACCCCGCGTTTTGACGTGGAATGCCCCATATATATATATATATCTCATTTACTCTCCACGGGGCTATCTCGCACTAAATCCGCAGTTTCGTTCCCTTAATTTGTTTACCCTGTAACCCTCGTCCAGTTCAACAAAAGAGAGAGAGAGAGAGAGAGAATCTCTCCATTATTGACGTGGATCGACGCTGAAATCAATTCTCCTCGCGAATTCAACGTGATAGCGACCTCAATTCGAGGTTGAACTGTTTCACGGCACTGCGTACTGATTGTTCAGGCCGGGAGGTTCGAAAAGGCGGACGTTATCAGGAAAAATTGAGGGGGAAGAGATGAAATGGCCGTGAAAAAAAATTGCCCACGGTGAATTCGTATTATTTTCATTGTTCTTTGCTAAAAATAGCTTCATCCCAATGGTGATCAAGAATAATGTTGATCTACATACGAAAACGAGGCTTGGGGGAGAGGACTTTACAAAATATACCATTTTTCCAAGATCCTATGAATTACGCTCTAATTGTATGCTATCTATCGATAGATAGAGACCACGTAATTTGACAGGCAGGAATAATGGAAAAAGAAATGGAAAACTTCTGAGGTAGGATGTGCATCCTTCCGGTCAGCCACGGTAAGGAATCAGAAGATTTCATTACCAAAAAGTCTTTCCCCAGGCCTTAATCTCATGTAGAGATATAAGTACTCAAGAGGCGATCGGCATTGAGATACGACTATACAGATAGCGCAAGATAACGCAATGAAAAAAAAAATTAAAAATTTTTGAAGGCAAGGAACTTGGTAGGCCGAGGAGACGAAATTTCTGAGAGCCCTCTCCCCTGGTTTCTATTCAGCGTAGAGATGGACATATGATGTCCATCGGTAAACAGAATCCACAAAGGAGCAATCCGAAATAATAAAAAGAAGAAAAAATCGGAAATATCTGGATGCAAATGTAAAGGGAATCGTATAAATTAGCCGGTCAGGAATCGAGGATAAATTCTAACGGTCGTTCCGGAGGCCTTTTTTCGTAGAATTGCAATGCACAGTCGATCGGTACTGGTATCCAACGAAACCCCAGATAACGCTTGGAAAAAGGATTCAACAAAATTCCGAGCTAAAAGACAGGGTAGAAGATAATCCCGAGAGAAGATTTGAAAATCTTCTCCCCTGGCTTCTCTATTTAGCGTAGAAATGTTTGATGTCTATCAGTAAACAGTACCCGCACGAATGTGCAGCCTGAAATGATCCAACAAACAAAAAATTCCAAAGAATTCTGACCGAGGTTTAAAGGGAATCTTATGGGGTCAGCCGATCAGGACTTTGTGAAAAATTCGAAAAATCGTTCCCGAGGGCTCAATCTCGTAGAGATGCACCGTAAAGTGGATTACTTCTGGGATCCAACTATAGTTAGCCCGGCATATAATGAAACGAAAATTAAACTTTCACTTTATTCAGGCTTCCACTGACTTAGGCCCGGTTCCACAATCGTCGTTTAACAGTTAAAACGCTGATTACCCTATGCTAAAATTAGGTAAAAAAAAATTGAACCAGACTTAAACCACGATTGTGGAACTGGGGCTTAGAGTCGGTTATTCCACTTCCAGGTAACATTTATCCGCCGGGTAACCAATATAAGTTACCTATCAGCTATATTTTACCCTAACGTGGAGCCGGTCCATATGGTTCTGAAATTTCGGATTTTTTTTCTTTATTGTTTCTATTATTTCAAGCTGGCAATGGTCGGATTCCAATGATCATCAAAATTCTCGGAGATCTGTGCGAAATAGAGGGTGAGGAATACTTTTTTTTTCGTAAATCCTTCCCTTTAATGACGACCGTAGGTTTTTCTATCCGATAGCAACGGATTCAGGCGTATCTGATCGCTAGACGTAACCGCACCATATAACGTCTCGCAATACACATACGACGTCAACTTGCTTGGTCACGCCATATGTATATTTGTTCATTACAATTTTTATTATACAGAAGCTTCGTTAAACGTTCCAATCATGATAGTAGTGATCAACGATTGATGACACTTCGAATCAGCTATCTTAAGGAGGTTCTTAACATCAATTTGGTGCGGCAAGGGGAACGTGATGGCGCGGCGCGGGCGACGTGCGGGGCAGGTTGCGTTCAGCATTTGTTTCACCAAATACGTTTTCATTTTATTAATTTGCCATTACTCACGATCAATTATGTTTACAAGTATATTTCACAATCAGAACGGTGAAGAACTTTCTTTATCGGTAAATTATATCTATGAAGGTCTAATCTGTCGTTTAAGCAGTTCTTCGGGGAAATGTTACCGTTTTTTCACTCCTAAAATAATCTCCAATCATAACTTCGAATACTTCTCCCATAAGAGCCCATGTATAAGCGGCATATTTAATGTTTTTTTTTTCTCCTCAACTACGCGGTCAAAAAATCTTAAATAATTACGGTGTATTCCTAGTACCAGCACAAACCTACCCTCAAATTTTAGAATCATTCTTACCGTTTTTCTCTGGGTTAAGAACCTCCTTAAAGTAACAATCGTTAAAAAAAAAACCGACCAACTTCGCACTGATCTTTCGTTGCCAATTTCACAGAGGTCAGTACAAAGCCGGCGAGAAATCGATGGCATCGCCGTCTATCAGGTTCATTCTGAACTTTCCCCGGTTGAACTGATATTTGTTTTTGGGGACCTATATTCATTTATTACTTTGTAGGGGTTTTGTCATTCGGAGATTATCTCTAACAAGGAACATCACTTTGGTATCCCCCTTAGATTTTGTTGAAACTCATACATGTTGCAGAAAATTTAAACATAAAAGACACGTATTTTTTTTTATTGGTGGAAAAACGGATTAAAGTTAGGGCTCGCAGCTGGTAATTTCGCTGTTTCACATAGAAGCAGTGCTCCGATCGGCATGAAACCAATTGTAAAATATTTCTTATGCTAAATAATGAACCGGTAAAATTTCTATATACATATATTTATATAATGTATGCGTGCTAAAAGAAAAATATGTATCGTTAAATGTAAACTGACTTACCGAATCAGCATCGTTGAATCCCCATGATTCAGACTTTTTTTTTTGCCCGATGTCGCTAGTTATCGATGTCAGCTCGATCGAAAGGATTCCTAGTTTAGCCTAACATTTCTACGGTCGTACGAGCTTCATTATAATATTTCGTCTGCAACATTATCATCGAGAAATCCCCGTTTAAATGTTTTTTTTTTAATTCCTTTGCAATCACACGCGTTACAAATATATAAACGATAAATTTCTCATTAATTAATTTTTTTTTCCATCAAATATCGCGTGATTATCGTCAATCTTGTGTATCGGTATTTATCCATGAGCAACAGAATCTTGAGGATTTTCAGAAGGTGAGAAAGTAGAAAAATGAAAATAATTTTTTCTAATCAACGGCAAAATTGGTTGCAATTGCGCTTGTAAATACGATAAATTCATTTGTATCGTCATATAATCAATAAAGAACTACGAACAGATAGTTTGCCAGAAATTTGTTGAATTAAAATTTTGTTATAGAAAAATTTGTTCCATCATAATTGCAATGAAATGGCTTTTAATTGAAATTTCATGTAACGGCAATTTTCGTCGAGCAAAGATCGCCAAATCGACTATCGAACGAACGGAATTCATCGAGGAAAAATTTTGTTGGTAAAAAAAATTTCAGATTTCGTAGATGCATTTTGATATCGGATAGCGACAAAGATCTGAGAATCTGCGCTTCGTTAGCGACAAAATTTAGAAACAAGATCGACGTAGCTATGCTGGAACATGAAAAACATTCTGAGGCTACGACCTTTCGTTCCGAGATATCGCACAATCTTACCTGGCTCCACGAGGTAGCACCGGGCTTTCCGGTGGACGGTTCAAAGGTAAAACCGTCTCTATTCAAATTTATTGAGGATACTCGCGAATATGTATAACGACTCTGCGCAAAATTTCAAGTCATTCCTCTGCATAGTTTTCCTGTTATTAATTGTTGAAGTTGTACTCTTATACATGGGCGACCGTAGCTAAATCGTTACGTATCTCATGAAATACCTCGTAAAAACGTTAAAAAAAGATAAGAATTTAATGAAAATGAATCCAGATAATCATCGCAACTTTGGGAAGAAGTTCGCAAAGAGCGAAATGCTTCATGTACATTAGGGTGTTTCACATTTGAAAAATTTTCGATTCTTTTACGGGCAGACGCAAAAAATGCTCGCTCCTGGTCTAAAAAGAAGCCTCCAAAATAGTGAGCACTGTAGCACTAGTTTTAGGGTCACCGAAAACGATTTTTCTAAATAAAATAAGTAAAAAATCGATATTAGCACCCCTTTAATATGTACTGTTTCTTTTATGCTTTACAAACAATGAATTATGACCAAAAAAAGATATAATCAAAAAAGAACATCCAAAGCGCATTATAGAGAAATGCTGACATGGAATTTCCAAAACTAGTGTCGTAAGGTGTTAGGCGCACGGTTGGTCCAATTCAATCTTTCAAAGTCTCACCCTGTTCGGGCAGCGCTTCCACATCTTTTCAACGTGGGGATCTGAAAAAAAAAATAATTATGTAAAAAGTTCCAGTCAATTATACGAAATTTTTCAAATTTGAGGCACTATTTTGCAAAAAACTTGGCAAAAAAAAAATGAAAAAATTCCCTCCGTCGCATAACGAGGATTTTGATTCCAAACAAAATGAATTGTAATTTCGGTGCTCCCAAAACCTTACGACACAGCGCCAAAAATATAGTTTCAAGAAAAACTAATTTGATACTTTTTACCCAACAGTTAAACTGATATTTAAGGATTTCCAATAAAAAATTTCAACTGTTTGGTAATAAATATCGAATTAGTTTTTCTCGAAACTATATTTTTGGCGCTGTGTCGTGAGATTTTGGGAGCACCGATGGTACAATTCATTTTGTTTGGAATCAAAATCCTCATTATGCGATGGAGGAAACTTTTTCATTTTTTTTTTTTCCAAGTTTTTTGAAAATAGTGCCTCGAATTTGGAAAATTTCGTATAATTGACTGTAACTTTTCACATAATTGTTTTTTTTTTTCAGATCCCCACGTACAAAAGATGTGGAAGTGCTGCCCGAACAGGGTGAGACTTTGAAAGGTTGAATCGGACCAACCGTGTGCCTAACACCTTATGACACTGGTTTTGAAAATTCCATGTCAGCATTTCTCTATAATGCACGTTAGATGTTTTTTTTTGGTCATAATTTATTGTTTGCAAAACATAGAAGAAACAGTACATATTAAAGGGGTGCTAATATCGATTTTTCACTTATTTTTTTCTAGAAAAATCATTTTCGGAGACCATAAAACTAGTGCTACAGTGCTCACTCTTTTGGAGGCTTCTTTTTAGACCAGGAGCAAGCATTTTTTGCGTCTGCCCGTAAAAAAATCGAAATTTTTTTAAATGTGAAACGCCCTAATGCACATAGTTATTAAGAAATTCTAAAAAATAAAACAACTTTCGTTGTATTACAATGTTCGCTCGGGAACTCGTGACTCGGACCTCTCTTTCGCACGCTGCCCGCCCAACCTTACGAATTTTGAGACTATAACGTCGTTCGACCGATCGAGCAAAAGCTCGATTGAATTTACGGGACTTGGAACGATTCTCTGACCTCGCTTCGGCCTCTATACAGAATTTCCTTTTGATATCCATTCTAGATAACCATGCTAGAAGCATGGATATACGTTTTTTTTTTTAATTTAAATTGCGAATCTGAAAATTCCAACAGGGTGGCCACAACAAAAAAGCAAAAAAATTCCCTGACTTCTGAAAAAATATCCAATTTTGCCTAACCGAAATCTGTATGGAATAGGAGCTTATCGGATCAATGAACGAATGAGTTTTTTGAAAACTCGACGGAATCGATTTTGGAAAATATTCGCATTTGATTAATGTCCTTGTGTCTACAAATATATAATATACATCTCTTAGGGCTGTTAAAAAAAAAAAAAACAATTTTTTTCACATCATATTGCTCTTCTATCTGCATTCATAAACACCAAAAAAAAAAAAAATTTTTGGCTCATTCTCTTCGCAATCGTTTCAGCTTTAAAATGCCGCCCGGTTTATCGAGCTACGAATTTTTTTTTTTCGATTTTGCACAAATTTCAAAGTCGGACCATCGATTTTCGTCAATTTTTCCATATTTGGACTCAAAATCGTCGATTTTCAAATTTCTCTTTCGGATACAAAAAATTATGATTCGAAGCAAAGTTAGGGGCATTTGAAATTTCGTTATTTTCAAGTTTTTGAAAAAGTGTACGGAAATTGGAGAATTATTTTTTTTTTTTTTTTTCCCCCAATTTCTCACTATTTTCAGGCTTACGGGCGATTGGAAATTTTCCGCTGATCATGAAACCGATCGAATGTTTTCCTGAAGCCCCAAAAGTTCGATACGAAGACGTTAAAAAACTGAGAAAAAGAAAAAAAGTATTTCGAGTCAACGAAAGTAAGAAAAAGTTTTCCCCGACCGTGGTCACCCTGGCAAGCCCCTCGGAAATATTCACCCTAAAATTCAATGCTAAACATTCCGGTCCCCTGGTCCATGCATTCATAAAGTTTTAGCTCGATAGCTCAAAATATTTTTGAGGTCAAGCATAAATCGCAACTTCTCAAAAACTTTCAAGTTCATGGAATCCGCGATTATACGCAATCCCATAGAATTATACTGATCAAAAAAAAACATTCAAAGTTTCGGATGTTTGTAAGAAAAAAAAATCCTCAAAGAGTCATGATTTTCAGATAACCGTGATTCACGAGCCAAAAGAATTTTATTCCACTCTCAAGGAGCGATGCGCAAAAGCGCAATCGAGAATTACTCTGGCTTCTTTGTATCTGGGCACGGGACCCCTGGAAAACGAGCTGGTACTTACGCAAAAAAAAAAAAAAAATAAGACCAAGAATAACAATAACGCCACTTTGATTTTCATTCAATTTTCTCCCCTCGAAAAAAAAACTCAAAGCGTTCTCATTGCTAACTACAGGTGGAGGCAATTGAAAAATCTGTACAAAGGAGCAAAGGGGAGTTGAAGGTGACGATACTTTTGGACTATATGAGAGGAACGAGAGGAAAATGCAACTCGCGAACCACCCTCGAGCCTTTGCTCGATGGAAAATGGTCAAAGCGTTGCAACATTTTTTTGTATCATACCCCGAAACTTCGCGGTATGCTCAAAAGAATTATACCGCGTCGTTTCAACGAGCTCATCGGCTTGCAGCACATGAAACTTTATATCTTCGACGATACGTTGATCATCAGCGGGTGAGTGCTTCGACTTATCGAGACTTATCTTACAACGGCATGGAAAAATAATCAAAAAAAACTATCAAAAAAAAACTATCCAAAAAAACTATCCAAAACCAATGATAACTATTGGCCTACCGATAATTTTTTTTTTTTTTAAACAAAGCTAAACCCCCCCCCCCCCCCCCGATACATCGACAAGTGCCGAAAATGTAAATTTATGTGAAGAACTAATAACCGCGAAAATTCAAATGCGCTCTATTTTCATAGTGCTCGAGATTTTATGGATTTTTTTTTTTTTTTTTTCATTTTAATATCAAATCTTAGGGCGGTATTCATAGTCGGGTCTTATTTCTAAGACGGTCTTAAGCACGGCCAACGACCAATCAAGTCGTCCTAAACGACGACTTAAGACCGTCTTAGAAATAAGACCCGACTATGAATACCGCCCGTAGCGACGGATTTTATGCAAAGAACTAATAACCGCGAAAAATAAGATTCGCTCGGATTTTTTTTTTATTTTTAATTTATAAAATTTACTGGGATTTTTTTTTTTTTTACCAGAATTTAATCGTGTCTCATATAATTTATAGCTTGAAAAAAAAATCAGACTGTTAATTCAATGTCCAGAAAAAAACAATGAATCAACAAAATGACATGCATATCATGATTATTTAATTTATTGTTGATTTTTCAAAATGAAGTGGCGTTTGCGAGTGAAAATTTCACCATTTTTTTTTTTTTGCTAGTAACGGTCAAAAATTGCTATCGACATGAGGTCCTTGCTTCCTTTGTTATCGTTGCAATATCCTTATATTTCGTTACGGTCACTGAAGTAAGACTTATTTTTTATTGAAAATTTTTTTTTCGAATTTAAGTTAATTTTTTTACCAAGTTCAAAATAAGTGAAATATTGATTTGAAAACAATAAAACCGCCGTAGTTTCGAATGATTTTTTAAAATATGCTCGTCAAGCTGGACCCGCGCATTTTGAACCGCAGTAATAGCCGCACTTACCCTATTTTCATGACGCGCACAAGTGCTCGAGATTTTTTTGGAAAATTGTCGATTTTTTTGTACTGTTTTGAATCAAAGCGTTTTTTTTTTTTTTTTTGTCATTTTTTCAGAGCTAATTTGAGCAACGATTACTTTACCAATAGACAGGATCGCTACTTCGTGATCGAGGAGTGCAAGGAACTGTGCGATTTTTACGACTCGCTGATCGGACACATTGGCGAGGTTAGCTATCGCGTGATTCCCGAACACGACGAGCCAACGATTCACGGGGCCAAGGCGCATCCTCTCGAGAGTTCCAGGGAGGAATTTGCCCGAGTCGCTGCCGCCGGGGTTCGTTTACTTTTTCAGAATGAAATGAACAAACGCGCGGGAACCGTTGACAAGCAAGGTAACAATTAACAATATAACAATGGCGCGGGAGAGAAAAAAAAAAAAAGATTCGTTGCCAGTTGCGGGCGTTCAACGGTTTTTCACCGACGAGCGTCACGATTGGCCGACGGATTTTTGTACTACAGATCCTCATTGGTTATCGGAGGAAAAAATTCGACCAATGAAGAATCGAGACCGTAAATTCGAATGGGTGCGTTACTCGACCCGCGAAAATTCAAATTTGCTCTATTTTTCATAAACGCATAAGCGGGCTTTTCTATTGACACTTTTTTTTTTTCAATGAATTTCCCCAAATATTATTTTCATAAAAAAAAAATCATGCTAGACCTGTACCGATATTATTGATGATAAAAAAAAAATTGCATAAGATTCATGCTCATTTTCAGTTGAAAAAAACAAAAAAAACATTTTTATTCAAACTAGCACGAAATTCGTAACTGTTCTTTTGGATAAAATAAATCGTAAAAAAAAAATTCAAAAAAGAATTACTCGGCCTCGAAAGAAAAAAAAAAAAAAAATCACTAAATGACGGGAAATTCCTTTCTTTTTTTTTTTTGTTTTTTTTTTTTTTTTCAGGAATCAACAGCGACGCGGACACGTGGATATTTCCGTTGGTAGAAATGGGCCAGCTTGAAATTCATCACGATAGCAAAGTGACCCTGCGATTATTGCAAACGGCACCCCCTGGCTCGACGCTACGACTCGCAACCGGTTATTTCAATCTGACCTCCGAATACACCGAGGCAATACTTCGTTACTGTCGAGCCGCTTGTCATCTGCTCACCGCTCATCCAACCGCCAATGGTTTCTTCGGTAATTGAAAAATAAAAAAGGAAAAAAAAAAAAAAAAAAAAACCAAAAAATTCTACCGTTGAAGCGCAATGAAATGAAAAATTCAAAAAAAATTGCCCTGATATAAAACGAGAGTGGGGGGGAGAAAAATTTGCGCAGATTCGTCAAAAAAAAAAAAAAATTGAGGATAAAGCCCGCAAATTAATGAAAATTTTTTTCATAATTCCAATATTTTTTGCAGCCAAAATTCATCGGCGCAAATAATTTATTCGATTTTCAGAAGTTAAATTCAATGTCGCGGAGCCACAAAATTTTGCGCGCCGATGCAGCTTGAGCCTTGCGACGAGCCGTTAACTATTTTTGCGCCATTGAAGTTGCTTGCGAAAAGATGGATTTTTTTTTTTAAATCGTTTTTTTTCTTTTTTCTCAGGGGCAAAAGGTGTGGCCGGCGGTATACCGGCGGCTTACACGAAAATCGAGAAATCATTTTACGAGAAGAGTGAAAAATTGGATCAATCCGATCGTATAAATCTTTGGGAATTCGTCAGACCCGGCTGGACGTATCACGCGAAAGGTCTATGGTACACTCTGCCGGGACACGCAAAACCCTGTTTAACGCTCGTCGGATCGTCGAATTTTGGTAATTCTCAAAATCAACCGAGCAAACATAATTCGGGGCGAAAATTGTATTTTTTTTTTTGCAATTCCATGGAAAAAAAATTTCAATTCTTTAATCGTTAAATAATTCTTTTTTTTTTTTTTTTTTTCTTTTCATCGTCATTTCATGCAATATTTGTATTTACGACCAACGGATTTGTTATTTTTCCAATTCGTAACGGTAAAAATTCAATTCTGCTCGTCTCTTATTTCGATATTTCTCGAAATTTTTTTTTTTTTTCAATATTCCTTTTTTTCTCGATTTTCAAGGCTATCGTTCGGTCAAACGTGATCTGGAAACCCAAGTTGCTATCGTCACGAAGAATGAAACGTTACGATCGTCGTTGCAAGCGGAACACGAGAGACTGTTCGGTAGATCGAAGCTCGTAACGAAGAAATCTTTCACCCAGCGGGACAGAATCGCACCGGCTTGGGTATGCGCCGTTGTGATTTTCTTTCGATATTATTTTTGAAAAGTTAAAACAAAGAAGAAAACCAAAAAAAAAAAAACCTCTCGAGTATTCGTCAATTGTACTTTAAGATATTTGTCCGCGGGCTCGGACAATTTTCACGCGATATGTACGAAAAAAAAATAAAATAAAAAATAAAAAATATTCTCGGACAACCGATTCGAATATTGAACCGTGCGGGTCGATTATTCCTCCGGAACCATAAACTGAATGAAATTCTTGTCATATTAATATGAGAATCGACGTTGTGAATTAAGATCGAAGAAAAAAAAAAAAAACCCTCAACCTTGTAAACCTCGCGTAAAATTAATAAATTATTTATCATGTTCATTAAAACCGATACCTACCTCGAGCGACGCTCTTTTCCCCCCCTCAAAAATTTGTCCAATCCCTCGAGCGTAACGATACTTTGACCTTAATTTTTTAATTCACGCACGTCTTATCCCCAAAATTTATTACTTTTTGTGTTTAAAAAATATTTTTCCATCGCCATGTTCAACCTGCCTTTTTTTTTTATGAACCAAATTTCAGAATCCAATGCTCGATCTTTTTGACGCATGGATTTACGCAACTTTGGAAGTTTAATCCAAGAACGAAAATTCGAAAAAAAAAAAAAAAAAAAAAAATACTCAAAGTTGTTTCGAGCGCTCAAATAATTGCAATTTTTGTGTCTTTTTTTTTATTTTTATTCATCATGTATCAAAGTATTAACATTTTATTCTGAAAATTTTCACGGCATTTGCGAATTTGGTGGATGAAAAAGGTGGTCAATGATCACAACAGCGCTGGCAGAATTAGAGATATTCATTTTTTGGCAAAAGAAATATATTTTGGGCATAAAGACTCGAAATTTCTGAACAAAGGACAAAATATCGTCAGCGTACGCGCAAATTTAAAAAAAATTATATATATATATGCATATATATATTATATTCATATATATATATATATATATATATATATATTAGGGTGGGCCGTATTTAGGGCTCGGACGAATTTTTAATCAAACGCCCCACAAATCGGCTCCAAATAATTTAAAAAAAATGTCCTCATTTTTTAGATTTTTATCCAGACTCTAACCCCTCGCACCCGAGGGTGAATTTCCCGATTTGAAATACACGTGCTTTGGCCAAATTCTCAGGATATATTTTATTCCAAGGGTAATAATTTTTTTTTTTAATCTGTAACTGCGAGATTTTAGTGTTCATTGGTGCTACTATATGAAAAAAAAATCACATTATCATACGGATCAATTTAGAAAAATTGCACACCCTTTAACTTTGAAAAATGGCGGTGAGCCACATTACCACCTCGATTTTCTTCAATTTTTCTAATTTATTTACTTTTTAACGTATTCAGATCCGGTTTTTTGCACTTTTCAGTTACTTCAGTGATGAAAGAACATAAATATACAGTATAATTGTCATCATTGTTTATGATATAAGATTTATAAATAAACAAGCTAAAAAAAATGATGTTTATTTCGGAAAAATTCATTCTTGAAGAATCTATCCAAGGTAATAACTTGAAATTCGGTGAGAGTGGGTTTTTGGGGTCACTGATTACGAATCCGATGTCAGATTTTTCAAATTCAATATTTAAATTTCTAAAAAATTAAATATTTAAAATCTATAGTGCACAAGTCACGTATACCGTACATTTTTCTAGTACTGACAGTACTGTCAGCCAATTTCCGAACACGGCCTTAATTTCGAGTTATTGCCTTGGATAGATTCTTCAAGAATGAATTTTTCCGAAAAAACGTCATTTTTTTAGCTTTTTTATTTATAAATCTTATGTTATAAACAATTATACCAATTAGACTGTATATTTATGTTTTTTCATCACTGAAGTAACTTAAAAGTGCAAAAAACCGGATCTGAATACGTTAAAAAGTAAATAAATTAGAAAAATTCAAGAAAATCGAGATGGTAACCGTAGCTCATCGCCATTTTTCAAAGTTAAAGGGTGTGCAATTTGTCTAAATTGATCCGTATGATAAACTGATTTTTTTTTTTTTCATACAGAAGCACCAATGAACACTGAAATCTCGCAGTTACAGATTAAAAAAAAAAATTATTACTCTTGGAATAAAATATATCCTGAGAATTTGGCCGAAACACGTGTATTTCAAATCGGGAAATTCACCCTCGGGTGCGAGGGGTTAGAGTCCAGATAAAAATCTAAATAAGTTAGGGTACTTTTTTTTAATTATTTGGAGCCGATTTGGGGGGCGTTTGATAAAAAATTCGTCCGAGCCCCAAATAAGGACCACCCTAATATATATATATATATATATGTACTTTTGCAACTTGAATATGTAATCTCAATTATGTAATTGTAAATTATTGTATAATTAAAGATTAAATCAATCAAATCGATCAATCGAGAAAAAAAAAACTAATCGACTTTTCACACTTTTCGGGGACATTGCCCCGTTGGAAATGGTTCGAAGAATAACGAATTTGATGGGGGGGGGAAAAAAAAAAAAATTAATACCCTCTCGACGTATCCAAATTGAGAAGATAATTATTAGCTCTTGCGCGCATGGGGCTATTCTGTACGGAACGTGATAGAATTCGAGTGCGCTATGATTTCGACGTTTCGCGCGAAGCGTCGATTTTCCAAATATCGTTTTGACTGTCTTACGGATTGATGACCAAAAAAATTGTTCGCGAACTTGCGTGACTATCATTTTTTCCCCGTTATCGCTGGTTCCGGGAGAAAAAAATTTATCGCCACCAAGCGTATTTTATCGATGATAAATCGATTGGGGGTGGGGGGCAGCGAACTCTTCGATGATTTTTTTTCTTTCGCTTTCCGATCGTTGGGAGAATGAAAAAAAAAAAAGATAGATACACACACACGCACCGCGTAACTACTTCTCGTCGATGATGAATGACTCTTCTTTGATGAAAAATTCCACTACCTCCTCCTCCACGTTCTTCGTATCGGAATCCAATGCATCCGTGTCGATATCTGAAATAAATTATTATTTTTTCAATAAAAATTTCAATTTCTTCATACCTTATGTTTTTTTTTTTTTTTTTTGGTAAATGGTTTACTTTGACGGCTTTTCCGAATTTTGCAAATTCTTGGGGTTTCTGCAAAACGTATTGACGCCAAAAAAAAAAAACCCCCCAAGAATTTGCAAAATTCGGAAAAGCCGTCAAAGTAAACAATTAACCCTCCCCGAAATTCTTGATTCATTCGACGAATTTTTAATTTTTTTTCCAAATATGATTTTCCAATTATAAGAAAGTATTTCTGAATATCAGAGAGTCGTAAAAATTGAGAAAAAAAAATGAAAAAAAAAACGAAAAAGAAAGAGACTCACTGCAGCGCAATTCCAATCGACGTTTCTTTTGGGTGTTCCATTCTTCAGCGCGCTTCTCGCGAAACTCGTTGAACGATTTCATGAGGGCGCAACGTTTCTCAATAAGTTCCTAACCAATGATAATAATAATCGAAATTTATTATTATTAAAAGAAAAAAAAAAAAAAAGGAAAAGAAAGAATTTCTCATTCGATCGCTCGACGCGGGGATTTACCTTCGATGCGCGGGTCAATCTCATGCGATCCTTGCTCTCGAATTGTGCCGAATATTTCTTGAGGTTCTTCTTTATGTCCTTGATTTGTTCGGCAGTGAGAAGGGACGGCGGTCTCGGACGCCACAAAAGCTGATTGAAAGCCGTAAGATTTACCCTCTTAAGGATACGACCCTGGAAAGTCCACAGCCAGTAGCCATTGTCGACGCTAGTCTTCCAGCTGGATACAGCCGTTACTACATATCTGGGGGGAAAAAAAAAAAAGAAGAAAATTAATACAACTTCAAATCTTGCAAAAAAAAAAAAAAATTATCTTCCTCTTCTCGTTACTTTGAAAAATAATTTTTTCAATGACTTCTTTCGGTACTTTTGCGCCAATTTCGATCATTAAACACTCCTCAACCAAAAAAAAAAAAAAAAAAAAAACATAAGGACGCAAAGTTTTCATTTGAAAAATGATGAAATTAAATAATCACGAATAATTTAATTGATTTAATTACGAGAATTAATTACCGTCCCGTCGGATCCCACTCGACATCGGATGTCTGATAATGATCCGTCGCGTTCATAATCGTAAAATCATTGGTGTCGATGAACTCGAGAGCACCGGCCATTGACGTGAGACCCGCTAAAACGATGAATTGTCCCGACGGCGACCAGAACAAGTGATTGCAAGCTTTCTTCTCGAGTTTTTCTAAAAAAAAAAAAAAAAAGAAACACGAGGGAGAAACATCGAATTGAGAAAATTGCGAGAAAAGAATCGTCAGAATTAGAACAGCGGAGAAGAGACGGAACGTCAGATTTGAACATTTTCTTCTGCGATAAGTAAAATTTTTATTCTCTCAACTTTCACGCAACAGACATTGAGCGCCTTTTTCAATACAATCGAGCCATTATCTGAACCCCTTAACGATTAGTGGAACACGTACCGTCCCACCTACTTTGAAAAATCGTAACTTCCAGAAAAATGAACAAATCGACATCGTTAAGGTCGTATTTTGAAGATGAAGGATGCAGCTAATCGTGAAAAATTCGATGAACTCAAGGGTTGCACCCCTTCAGTTTTACACCCCTGTCAAAAAAGTGCGAAAATTACGAAAAAAAAACGAGAAATGAGCGTAACTTTCGGTCAAAGGTTTTTCTTAGAGTCGCGATCTCAAGTATGCGCTTTGAAATAACATCGAAAATTTGTAGCAAAAAAGGTACGGACCAAAAAACCACCCGTAACAGTAATAAAATATCGATGACCACCCCCTAGCAACGGTGATACGCCCAATAATGCACTTTCATTGATGTTCAATTAATAAATATTTTTAAAAATACACGAAAAATTTGTAGCAAGAATATCCGAATGAAAAACTACCCCTAACAGTAACGAAACATCGAAAACCACCCCTAAAAATGGTGATACGCCCAAAAATGCACTTTTATTGATGTTCAGTTCATACATATTTCGAAAAAGAATGGAAAATGTGTATCAAGAACATCCGAATCAAAAACTACCCCTAACGGTAACGAAACATCAAAAACCGCCCCTAGCAACGGTGATACGCCCAATAATGCACTTTCATTGATGTTCAATTCATAAATATTTTTAAAAATACACGAAAAATTTGTAGCAAGAATACCCGAATGGAAAACTACCCCTAACAGTAACGAAACATTGAAAACCACCCCTAAAAATGGTGATACGCCCAAAAATGCACTTTTATTGATATTAAGTTCATATATATTTTCGAAAAAGCATGAAAAATGTGTATCAAGAACATCCGAATCAAAAACTACCCCTAACGGTAACGAAACATAAAAAACCGCCCCTAGCAGTGGCAATACGCCTGAAAATGCACTTTTATTGATTTTCAGTTGGTATAAATTTTGGAAAACACATGAAAAATTTGTAGCAAGAATATCAGAATAGAAAACTACCCCTAACAGTAACGAAACATCGAAAACCACCCCTAAAAATGGTGATACGCCCAAAAATGCACTTTTATTGATGTTCACTTCATACATATTTCGAAAAAGCATGGAAAATGTGTATCAAGAATATCCGAATCAAAAACTACCCCTAACGGTAACGAAACATCAAAAACCGCCTCTAGCAGTGGCGATGCGCCTGAAAATGCTCTTTTATTGATTTTCAGTTCATATAAATTTTCGAATACACATGTTAAATTTATAGCTAGAAAATTCGAATGGAAAACTACCCCTAAAAGGAACGAAACATCGAAAACCACCCCTAGAAATGATGATACGCCCAAAAATGCACTTTTATTGATGTTCAGTCCGTATGTATTTTCGAAAAAGCATGGAAAATATGTATCAAGAACAGCCGAATCAAAAACTACCCCTAACGGTAACGAAACATCAAAAACCGCCCCTAGCAACGGTGATACGCCCAATAATGCACTTTCATTGATGTTCAATTCATAAATATTTTTAAAAATACACGAAAAATTTGTAGCAAAAATATCCGAATGGAAAACTACCCCTAACAGTAACGAAACATCGAAAACCATCCCTAAAAATGGTGATACGCCCGAAAATGCACTTTCATTGATATTAAGTTCATATATATTTTCGAAAAAGCATGGAAAATGTGTATCAAGAACATCCGAATCAAAAACTACCCCTAACGGTAACGAAACATCAAAAACCGCCCCTAGCAGTGGCGATGCGCCTGAAAATGCTCTTTTATTGATTTTCAGTTCATATAAATTTTTGAATACACATGATAAATTTATAACTAGAAAATTAGAATGAAAAACTACCCCTAAAAGGAACGAAACATTGAAAACCACCCCTAGAAATGATGATACGCCCAAAAATGCACTTCCATTGATGTTCAGTTCATATATATTTTCGAAAACGCATGGAAAATGTGTATCAAGAACATCCGAATCAAAAACTACCCCTAACGGTAACGAAACATAAAAAATCGCCCCTAGCAGTGGCAATTATTTTCGATGATAAAATACTTACTGAGAAGGGCAGGCTGATGACCGTAACGTACTTCGTAAAAACTGACGTTTACACTCGGAATTTCTCCGTGAATTATCGCAAATTTGCTACCTACGGGTTCCCACGCAAACGCGTGTATAGGCTCTTTCATCTCGACACTGTCAACGGGAATTTGCTTTTCTCTCATATGAAAGATCTCAAAGTTGTAGGACATGCCCTGGAATATTAAGCCAGTGAACGTCTGGAAACAGAAAAAAAAAAAACACACACACACACACACACGCATATTATGAGTATTAATATTTCTTGAAAATTTCCAAAACTTGTGATACATTAAAAACGAAGAAAAAGGTACATGACAATTTACAAAAATTGAGAATTTAAACACGAAACATATTCGTATTGATCATTTCACACTGGAGTGCGAATTAAAACAAAAAGTCGATTTAATAATTAACGGGAAATATGAAAAAAAAAAATATTTCAATTAAATTATAATGGAATTCTCTACATTGAAAATCACCTGACTAATGACGAATTTTACAAAAAGATAATAAAGCTGAAAAACAAATTTTTTTTTTCCCCCTCGAAATGCATGAAATTAACGAGTACAATTGTTTATAATTATAAATTTTTTTTTTTTAATTTCCTTTAATAATTAAATTAGTTTCCAAGACTTGTGATATTTAAAAACGAAGAAAAAGGTACTTGAGAATTGATAAAAATTGAGAATTTAAACACGGAACATATTCGTATTGATCATTTCACACTGGAGTGTGAATTAAAACAAAAACTTGATTTAATAATTAACGGGAAATATGAAAAAAAAAAAAAAAATATTTCAATTAAATTATAATGGAATACTCTACAGTGAAAATCACCTGTGAATGACTAAATCACCTGTGAATTTTACAAAAAGACAACAAAGCTGAAAAACGAATTTTTTTTTTTCCTCCCCTCGTAATGCATGAAATTAACGAGTACAATTTTTTTTTTATTATTAAATTTTTTTTTTTTTTCCTACCGTGTATTTCTGCTCGGTCTTTTCTTTCCTCTTTGCGAAGCGATCGACCTTCACGCACAGATAATCGCCGGATTTTTGCCAAAATATCTTGCAGTCGGCAACGTTGAAGAGGTTCTTGTTGCGAACTTCGGTGCGGCTATGAAAATAGCGTAATTAGGGAAAAGAAAAGAAAAGAAAAAAAAAAAAAAAACTACGATAACGAAAAGCCTCAAAAATCTTGTAAAGGTAAAAAAAAAAAAACCAAGCTCACTTGGGGATCTCGAGGAGAGTTACTCTAGCCGGAACGTCTTTGTCCTCGGGTACCCAATAAGCGAGTACGTTGTCGGTTGGCGACCAACTGAAGTCCCTGATTCCGGGAATCTTGATACTCTTTTTGTCCAGCAGGCCGAACGACTGATTCACGAAAAAAAAAAAAAAAAAAAAAAAAAAAAAAAAAAAAAAAAAAAAAAAAAAAAAAAAAAAAAAAAACGATTTTAACTCGGACAATTGGCAAATTATTTCTTGTTTTGAAGGCAAATCTTGCCTCCGAAGTTTTGAGACTAAAAAAGCGTCTCGCTGTTCGCTGCTCCGGATGAATGGACGAAAAAGCGAAAAAAAAAAAAACGAGAATTACGAATGAAATTCGAAAATTTTGTTACCGGTGTCTCGTAGACGCTGAGAATATCCTCGCCCATGCACGCAAGATACTTGTCGTCGTGGGACCAACGGAATATCGGCCAGACCGACGAGCCATCGGGTATGAAAGATCGTTTCTCAAGACCGGTAAGAATGTCCCATATAACGAGACGCTTCGAGTCGGTACCGCCGTCCGAACGCGGCGTGTAACTCACGAGATAACGCTCGCACGGTGAAAAATCGATGCACTCGACGCCTTTTTGGCCGAAACGCGCCTGCTGAAGGAACTGCGGTCCGCCCCAGAGCGCTACGCCCAATTTGTGAAAAGTCGACAGATAGGTACCCAGCGGTGACCACTTGACGTACGTCTCGGTCCAGCGCTGTTACGAGCGTTCGTCATGAATTATTAAATTATATTTAAAAAAAAAAATCTTACGAATTTAAATAAATAAAATTCGCGTTTCCGGAAATGAAAAGAAGCCAAAACGACTTTGTTCAAAAAAAAAAAAACATCTCGTCCAATAATTTTATAATTATTTTTAGGTAAAACGAATTTTAAAGAATTTATCGAGTCCGAAAAAGGTGCTAACCTTCGGGCTGTTAGCTCCAAATATTTTCTAAGCTCGGCGATGATTTTTGAGGATTTTTTTTTCCTCGTTTGGCTCAATTTTTTTTTTTTTTTCAATGACCCAGATCAAAATGTTCGTCATAAATTATTAAATTATATTCAAAAAGAAATCTCACGAATGTAAATAAATAAAATTCGCATTTCCGGAAATGAAAAGAAGCCAAAACGACTTTGTTCAAAAAAAAAAAACATCTCGTCCTATAATTTTATAATTATTTTTAGGTAAAACGAATTTTAAAGAATTTATCGAGTCCGAAGAAGGTGCTAACTTATGGCTGCGAGCTTCAAATATTCTCTAAGCTCGGCGGTGATTTTTGAGGATTTTTTTTTCCTCGTTTGGCTCGATATTTTTTTTTTTTTTAATGACCCGGATCAAAATGTTCGTCATAAATTATTAAATTATATTTAAAAAGAAATCTCACGAATTTAAATAAATAAAATTCGCGTTTCCGGAAATGAAAAGAAGCCAAAACGACTTTATTAAAAAAAAAACATCTCGTCCAATAATTTTATAATTATTTTTAGGTAAAACGAATTTTAAAGAATTTATCGAGTCCGAAGAAGGTGCTAACCTTCGGGCTGTTAGCTCCAAATATTTTCTAAGCTCGGCGATGATTTTTGAGGATTTTTTTTTCCTCGTTTGGCACGTTTTTTTTTTTTTCCCCCGAATGACCCGGAACATGAGAAAGCAAAAATTTAAGAAATATTCAAAATGATTGCAACTCACGGCGCGTTCCTCCACCATATTGGGTTCCGGTGCGGAATTCTGCCATATTTGTACGGATACATTGCCGCCGTTGCCAAAAAGTACGCAATACTGATCGTAAGCATCGGGATCCAAGAGATAATTATGAAGATCACCGGCGGCGGTGTAAGGTTGAGGGGTCGGGGGCTCCCAGTCGTCGGGTATATCCTCGAATTTCTTAAAATCCGTGAATAGATTGACCTTGAACGTGTGCATCTTGTCGATCTTGTAGTTGTTTGTAGATTTTACAGCGGCAAGAGCATTTATGGGATTGGTGTACTCCAGAAAAATGTATCTAATGACGATGCGGAGAATTATATCGTTACGAATATCAACGAATTTCGATGTTATTATTAAAATTTTATCGTAGTCGAAGAGAAATTCTTATTTTTCAGCATCGATTAGTTTTTTTTTTTTTTTTTTTTTTTTTCCCCAGGCACAGGAACCTCCGAAAGTCCGAAAAATTTATTTAGAACTCGATCGAATCTTCAAAAACCTCGCCAGCTTCAATATTTCCAGCTGGAATATGTTGTCTATTTTTTTCAATTTTTTCCCGCTCGACTGAGACGCCAAGATATAGCGCTTTTACCAATCGACAACGCGTGTTCCATACGATCGGTTCTATTATCTTTTTTTTTTTTATCTTTCTCTTATCTCATTTTATACTATATCGAGCAGTGTTGGGCAGCATTCGATTACTTTTTGTAATTAATTACGCTTAAATTACAAATGACAGCTGTATTGTAATTGAAAAAGAAAGAAAAAAAAAAAATTAATTACAAATTATGCATTATAATTGTCATCCCTTTTCGAACGAATTACATATTACAAAAATAATTGACACTTTTTTTGGAATAAATTACAAATTACAACTGTAATTGACATCTTTTTTTCGAATCAATTACGAATTAAAATTGCAATTGACATCTTTTTTCGAATCAATTACAAATAACAAAAGTAATTGACACTTTTTTTTGGCACAAATTACAATTTTCGAACGAATTACAAATTGAATTCTTTTTTTTTTTTTCAATTACAAAATACAATTTTAATTTGTAACTAATTAATTGCAAATCTGCCCAACACTGATGTCAAGTCATTTTTGAAAATACGACTCATTATTGAAAAATATTTTTTGCATTATATTTATTAATTTTATATTCAATTTATCAATACAATATTAATATTTCTTTTTTTTTTCGCTTCCGGGGTGTATCGTAATTGAAAAAAAAAATCAATTACAAATTATGCATTATAATTGTCATCCCTTTTCGAACGAATTACAAATTTAAAAAGTAACTGACACCTTTCATCGAATCAATTACAAATTACCAAAGTAATTGACACTTTTTTGGAATAAATTACAAATTACAACTGTAATTGACATCTTTTTTCGAATCAATTACGAATTAAAATTGCAATTGACATCTTTTTTCGAATCAATTACAAATTACAAAAGTAATTGACACTTTTTTTGGCACAAATTACAATTTTCGAACGAATTACAAATTGAATTTTTTTTTTCAATTACAAAATACAATTTTAATTTGTAATTTGTAATTAATTAATTGTAAACGAATTGTAAAAGTAAACGAATTACAAATTGAATTTTTTTTTTTTTTCAATTACAAAATACAATTTAAATTTGTAATTTGTAATTAATTAATTGCAAATCTGCCCAACACTGGTGTCAAGTCATTTTTCGAAAATACGACTCATTATTGAAAAATATTTTTTGCATTATATTTATTAATTTTATATTCAGTTTATCAATATAATAATAATATTTCTTTTTTTTTCGCTTCCGGGGTGTATTGTAATTGAAAAAAAAAATTAATTACAAATTATGCATTATAATTGTCATCCCTTTTCGAACGAATTACAAATTTAAAAAGTAACTGACACCTTTCATCGAATCAATTACAAATTACCAAAGTAATTGACACTTTTTTGGAACAAATTACAATTGTAATTGACATCTTTTTTCGAATCAATTACGAATTACCAAAGTAATTGACACTTTTTTGGAATAAATTACAAATTACAATTGTAATTGACATCTTTTTTCGAATTAATTACGAATTACAAAAGTAATTGACACTTTTTTGGCACAAATTACAATTTTCGAACGAATTACAAATTGAATTTTTTTTTCAATGAAAAAATACAATTTTAATTTGTAATTTGTAATTAATTAATTGCAAATCTTCCCAACACTGGTGTCAAGTCATTTTTCGAAAATACGACTCTTTATTGAAAAATATTTTTTGCATTATATTTATTAATTTTATATTCAATTTATCAATATAATATTAATATTTTTATTTTTTTTCGCTTCCGGGGTATTTCGATTTCGAAATTCATTCGCAGCCAGATTTTTTACGATAATCTTTGTTTTTTTTTTTGTTTCTATATAATTACCCCTTGGTCATGCCATTTTCTTGTTTGGGATAGTGCTCGTTGACTATCGTGCCAAACTTGCCGAAAACCTTGTTGATGACGGTGTGAAGCCTCTCGAGACGCTCAGGCTCTACGACGGGCGCTCCGTCTACCACAATAACGGACTCAACGCCGTCCGTCTCTGAGGGCTTGTCCGGCAGAATGTCGGCCAGAAGTTCTGCGTCAAGGTAAACATGCAAAACGCTTCGAATGTCAATCGCGAACTCTACCGAACTACGATGCATCGCGGTTACGCCGAATGGTCGAAAAAATCAACGGCAAAAGGATTCGGTAACGAAAGAAGGAACCCTGAATATTGATTACTGTAATTCTGCGAAATGTCAATGATTCCGACCGAGTTTGGCACTCGGCATCCTTTTAGTCACAATTCTGCATCGGCAGAGCCCAATATCATCCCGATCGATTGTAACATCGAGGAGAAAGTACAAATCGCGCTTTGCGAACCGAACGGAGCATGATAGATCGCCTTGAGAGACGAATTTCATAAGATTCTCCGAGAATTGAAAAAAAAAAAAAAAAAACCCCCCAAACGTCAAATTCCCAGAGTACGACGGAATAATTGGAAAAATCGACGAAAAAGAGAACGAAAATTCGAATTTTTTCAAGGACATTCTCAAGCTCCGGCAGCTACGTAAACAAACATAACAGCTCCAAACGGTGAAATACGAATTAACCGGAAGTAAATTGGACAGGATAATCGGAGAATCCAGGGAAAAAAAACCGAGGATTGTCAAAATAATGATATTTAAGAATAATTTTTTTTTTTTTTTTCTAGATACCCAAGACGAATTGTGTGTTCGAGGTTATGTGACGCGTGTCCACATTTATGGCCATATGCAGCCATGCCATGTTCCTAACCGCGCTTACATGCGACCGCACGAATGGTGAAAGAAGCCGATACGATGGAAACTCGACTCACCTTCGTCGGAAATGTCGTCGACGTAACCCTCGGGATCACTGAAATTCGGCTCCTCATCGTCGTCCATCGAATCGTCGTTGTTCTTCACGGAATCTTCGTTCTGATTGCTTTTATCAAGCAGTGTCTTTTTCGCCATGATTGTAAAGCAAAGAGCTCCGCGAGCTACGGCGACCGTGTGTGACTGTGACGGGGGAAAAATGGCCGCGATCTGCGTCAGCAGTGCGGGATGCGGGACTCGGACTGCCGCGCGCGTCGTCTAACGACGGTGGGAGAAAACTTAACTCCGCCCTATGGGGATATAAAAATAAGCCCCGTGTCTAAAGTAACGCGCCAAACGTTGCTTTAGACAAAATGACATTTACGAAAAAATTATTTTTCGGCAGAATGACGATTCGGTGAAATTACATTCGCCAAAAATGACATTTCGAAAAAATTTCGGCCAAAAAACCGATTCGCAAAAATGACTTTTGTTTTCGTTCGAACAACGATTCGTTGATATATCGTAAAAATTACGTTGGTGAATGTAACTTTCGGCGACCTTAGTTGCTAGTTGCTACCGTTGCTAATGCGGTAAATGTGACCACTGAAGTCACTGCTCTAAAATGTTACGGGAAACCCTTTCCACCTGTAAAGTTACCTTACATGCTACACCATTCACGATGGTTACCAGTAAAGTCACCATCATTGTTACCGTCCGCGATAGGTACATGAAAGTCTTTTACCAATAAAGTTACTTCAAATGCTACCGTAACTTTTGTGGTTAGAACTATATACGAGTAGCAAATGGCTGATTGCTACCCGAAGTAACTTTTTGGGAACTTCTACCGTAGCAATTAACGGTAGCTGGATGTGCCAGGGGCATATTGAACTTTCGTCAAAATCATGTGTCCCCGCAATGAACACGTTACTATTACTATTTACTATATTTCTCGGTCATGGGACTGAGGATTTTTGAGTTTTTTTTTCATTCCTTTCCCTTCTCTGGCTTCTAATTATATTGTCAATAACTATAACATATATTTCTTTGTTTCTTGGCTTGTTTGAAAGCATGACTCATCCCCTAAACGATGATAGGTCGTTTTTCGACTTACCTTGTCCCAATTTTTTTTACGCCACTTTTCGATCACATAATATAGTCACTTTTTCAAGTTTGCAAAGTCTCCATAAGGTATCAATGAGTCCAAAATGAACTGCTACAAATATTGATAGTTGATTCGAATATGAATGACCAATTCCAAAAATTGATGGTAAAACTTACAAAATTTCTCAAAATAAACATGGTTTTTTGAATAAAATTGAATTCCGTATTTCCGTGTCTTCAATTTTATTCAAACAACCATGTTTATTTTGAGAAATTTTGTATGGGAGATTTAATATTTTCCGAATTTTTCCGGGATTTAATAAGGAAATGTATGTTCAAACGTAATCTTCGGCCAATTCGAATGTACGCAAATCGATCGTTATACACGAAGATCCTGATATATCTACGATTTTACAAAATTCAGATCTCCGTAGATGAAATTTCATCGAAAAAGTAACTATACGGTAGATCTCAACGATTTTTTCCCGGATTTAGAAACGTCATAGCCGCGTGTAAAGAAAAAAGTTGAGTTTTAAACATTTCTTTTTCACTAATTCGTATACTAGAATCTTTTAATCATCCTTCGATGATAAAATCCTTTCGATTTATTTTTAGGAAAAAAAAGAGGGAGAAAAAAGAACTATCACATTAATTCGTTGAAGCTTTTTCACGGTAAACGAATAGGCCGATTTTGCTCTAGCTTTGCCAATTTTCACCACAACAATTTCTCCTCGGATTTCATCCACTTTTCTCTCTTTCCACTTTCGATATACTATACATATATATATGCCTCGCGAGAGATTCCCCAGAGCCATTTTAATGGCTTTTCCCCTTGAGCACGGTCTTACCCGTGCCCTTGAGTCGAGAATCTTTTTCCCGCGTCTTATATACATACACACACACACACACACACACATATTTATATACCCCAAACTTTCTTGGCCCTTATCGTCGTTCACGAATGAGCAAGAGCGAGAGAGGAAGGGTGTGCGAGAAAAAGTTTTACAACAGTTCGGGTTTCGAAAATTGAACTTTATGCCCCCGCTGCTGAATCGTAAAATTCGACCGAGAGACCCTCGCGGCCATCACAATCGCGACAAATATACGTATATATGATCCTCGTATACATTGGGCTACTAACTTTTTTTTTTTTACTTACCGCATAATTACACTTTTAATGATTATACACAAACGATTTATATTTTGTTACATACACATGCACATGTATGTATACATTTATTTATACATATACATATATATACAGGAAGTCGAAAATTAATTTTTCGCTTCGTACATTCGTTCGACCATATACTTTTGCATCATTTTTAATAACGATATATATTTTCATCATTTTATCGACGCTATAATTTTTCGTGCGCCTGTGCATTTGTTCCGTGAGAATTTTTATGACTTTCTTTTAGGATTCTCGTTGTACACGTTTTGAGGAAAAATTACAACAACAGGCACTCGAGTGCGATGATCAATCGAGAGTTATTCGACTGTGGGAAAATCTTCAAGCGAGTTAAGGAGGTTCTTGAATCAGAGAAAAAACGGTAAGAACGATTCTAAAATTTGAGGGGAGCGGTTTGTGCTGGTACAAAAGGAATACACCGTAATTATTTCAGATTTTTTGACCACGTGGTTGGGGAGAAAAAAAAATATTAAATATGCCGCTTATACGTGGGCTCTTATGGGAGAAGTACTCGAAGTTATGATTGGAGATTATTTTAGGAGTGAAAAAATCGGTAAACATTTCCCCGAAGAACCGCTTAAGCGACAGATTAGACCTTCATAGATATAATTTTTGCCCATAAAGAAAGTTTTTCAACGTGCGCGACTGTGAAATATACTTGTAAACTGAATTGAGCGTGATTAATGACAAATTAATAAAATGAAAATGTATTTGATGAAACAAATGCCGAACGCAACCTCTGCCCTGCAAGTCGTCCGCGCCGCGCCATCGCGTTCCCCTTGCCGCACCCAATCGATGTTAAGAACCTCCTTAATTTCTTTATTTTTATTTTTTTTTTTTTAAATTAATTGTGAAAATAAAAGGCTAAACGATAGAGTAATATCAAAAAGATATTCATGAAAATTTTTTTAAAAAAAATTTCTTTAAAATTTGATAGAAAAAAAAAATTCCTTTTCGAGTGAAAATTTGCAATTATTGAGAAAAATTAAATCGATTTTCTATCGGAATTAAAAAAAAAAAAATGAGGTTCAATTATTTCGAAAAATTATATGGATATCAAAAAATGTCAGTGGTAATAACTGATGTTTTTTTTTTTTAAATTGAATTCTAAATCGTTGGAAAAAATTTGATCGTAATTATACTGTCTTGACAATGGAAAAACTGAGACTCGGTTTATCCGAGAAAATTATATCGAGGGCTTAGGACCAGAAAGGCGTAACCCACAAAAAACGGACTATACTGCCATAAGGACGTATCCCCAACTTTAACACGGAAGTTCCATAAGAGCAAAATTAATCAGCCTACAGCCAGAAGGGCGTAAGCCCACACTACAATACTGCCAGAAAGGCGTAAGCCACGAAAAATAAAAAAAAAGTGGCTTACGCCCGTCTGGCAGATCATTCATCATTTTTTTCCGGATTTAAATCGCCTGATTACAGCCAGACGGGCGTAACCCTCTTTTTTTTATTTTTCGTGGCTTACGCCTTTCTGGCGGATAACTGGTCAGTTTTTTCCGAATTTCGATCGTCTACTTACTGCCAGAAGGGCGTTACCCCAAAAAAATTGAAAACGTGATGTGTGTGTGTGTGTGTAAAATTTTGAAAATGTTGAATAGATTTGAAAATTTTTGAAAAATTTGGAAATTTTGGAAAATTTTAAAAAATTCGAAAATTTTGAAAAAATTTAAAAATTTGAAAATATTGAAAAATTTGAAAATTTTGAAAAAATTAAAAATTTGAAAATATTGAAATTAAAAAAAAAAAATTTTTATTTTGAAAAATTTGAAAATTTCGACTATTATGCGACAACGACTAAATATGCGCGTGCAACCATTTTGCAAGTGATATATTTCGTTTTTGTTTATATTTCGCATTAAAAAATATTAGCAAATAGAAAATAGTTTCCTGACCAGCAACTGCCGAGTTTTTCTGACCAGCAACTCGTCAGTCTGCCAAGACTGGCACTGAACAGATCTGCGTTACACGCCTAGTCTGGAACTCGACAGTTTACTGGCCATCAACTGGCCAGAAAGATGAAAAACTGGCCAGCATCTTACGCACATCGCGTTTTCAATTTTTTTGGGATAACGCCCTTCTGGCAGTAAATAGACGATCGAAATTCGGAAAAAACTGACCGGTTATCCGCCAGAAAGGCGTAAGCCACGAAAAATAAAAAAAAGAGGGTTACGCCCGTCTGGCTGTAATCAGGCGATTTAAATCGGGAAAAAAATGATGAATGATCTGCCAGACGGGCGTAAGCCACTTTTTTTTTATTTTTCGTGGCTTACGCCTTTCTGGCAGTATATTGTAGTGGGCTTACGCCCTTCTGGCTGTAGGCTGATTAATTTTGTTCTTATGGAACTTCCGTGTTAAAGTTGGGGATACGCCCCTATGGCAGTAAGGTAATGAAAAGTCGAAAAACAGTGGGTTACGCCCTTTTGGTCCTAAGCCCTCGATATGGATTATTGGAAAATAAAAATCAGTAATTACCGAAAAAAAAAAAAAAAAAAAAAAAAATTAAATTCGATGAAAATGTTTATTACGTCGCAGTGTGATGAGAATAAAAAAAAAAATATTGAATCAAACCGACAACCGTGAAAGGTTAAAATATCCAAAAACAAACAGAAAAAGTCTTAATTTTTGCATTTTCAATGTTCAAAAAAATCGATAAAATGCCGTCTGTCCGTGATACTGATGGGAGTGCCGGAAAAAAAAAAAACTTTGCAAGTCTCCCACCTTTGAGCCTCGCGTATTACATAAAATTTTTCAAATTCTCAGATTTCCTGAAGAATCAAAAAATTTTTTCTTTTTTTTTTTTTTTTTTTTTTTTTGACAAGATACATTATAAAAAAGTCTTTGAAACAAAAACAAAATAGTTTCAAACACACACACACACACACACACACAAAATCGTGCGTGTATACTCGTTATCGTACACACGAATGGCCCCATAAAGCTTGGCTCGACGAGACATCGTCCTCCCTGAAACCCATTTTTCGTTTTGTTTTGTTTTGTTTTTTTTTCATTCGCTTAAAATTAATAAAAAATTTCAGCCTAAGCCTTATCTATCATTATAAGAGGATATTTAGTGTGCACTTTTTTGTTTGTCTGTTGTTTTTACATAATTTACATATAGTTACAGGAACTTCAGAGCATGCCTCCCTGAGCATCGCAATATCTTCTAGATTTATTTTGATCTTCTTTTTATGTCGCAAAAAAAAAAAAAAAAACTCATCGAAATATCCACAAAGGTGTAGATCACATCGCTATTCTCTACTCGCGGATTATTCTCCTCGACGCGGACAGAGCTCCCGGGTTCGAGCGCAACGTCAGTTCTGCGATGGAGCTTTTTTTGTTTTTTTAGTTAAAAATTTTTTTTCCGTTGCTTTTCTCTTTTGAATCAAAGATTCAGAGTCTCTTCGCTCTGAATCACCTCGTCCGGCTGGATACTACGATTGAGACAATCGCGAATAGCTTGAAGTATCAGAGCTACTCGTCTGTCGAGGGCAAGCAAATGTGGCGTCCACAGAACGGGTGTCAGGGGATCAGCTGACATGCTCCTACGCATTGCTTCGCTCAGTCGTTCTTTGCCATTGTGAAACCTGTGCAGATAACCGTAGGTCGTTTATTTATGATCTTGAGAAAAATGACTCTCAGGATGAGCGAGATTTAGAAAGAGAGAGAGAGAGAGAGAGAGAGAGAGAGAGAGAGAGAGAGAGAGAGAGAGTGAGAATAAAATGAAAAGAATTCTTTGGATCAGACCAAGATTCACGAGACTGTACAGGAACTTTTAGTTTATCTTGAAACAAAAGAGTTTGTTCTTCGTTCAAGTCACGCCTTGGATCCCTTATTTTTTCAATCAGACGCAATGAGAACGTCGCAGTTGAAGGTAATTTAATTTACAAAATTAATTCGCGAATAAAATTTTCTTTCACAACGAAGTCTCGGGTAGTTTATTTTTTATTTTGTTTTAGGTGTACGTAGTTGTAAATTTTGACGAATCCTAGATTTATCTGGATCTCCGTTAGATTTACTCAGATCTAAATGAATCTAATGAGATTCAATTCGATAAATGAGAATCTGATAAGGAGAAGTGGTCGAACAAAATATTGGATCGACTCGAATGTATACGTAAATTTACCGTAATATAATACGAAGATCTAGGTAAATCTACGATTTAAAAAAATGTAGGTCCAGTTCTACGATTTACAAAATTCAGATCTACGATTTACCAAAATTTAGATCTAAATAGATCTACGATTTTTCAAAATTTCGATCTACGTAGATCTACAATTTACAAAATTTAGATCTAGGTAGGTCTACGATTTTCTAAAATTTAGATCTAGGTAGATCCACGATTTTGGAAAATTTACATCTATGTAGATATATGATTTTTTAAAATTTAGATCCAGTTAGATTTACGATTTCCAGCATTTAGATCTAGGTGTATCTACGATTTTATAAAATTTAGATTCACGTAGATGTACGATTTTTCAAAATTGAGATCTCGGTAGATCTACGATTTTTCAAAATTTAGATCCACGTAGATTAAATTTGATTTGAAAAAAAAAAAAAAAAAATCATCTAAATTAGATCTACGTAGATCCAAAAGAAATTTCCCATAAAATGAAATGAAATGAAAAAAAAAAATTTAATAAATAAATGAAAGGTTTTTATTCGACTCACTCGAGTAGTACACCGAGTGTGCTCTGTCTTACGATGCAGCATTGCAATAGTGGCGCCAGTATCGATATCTCGTCGTGAAACGGTCTCCCAAAGCCGCGTCCGTGATCGAGATGAAGGGTGAACGAGTCATTGCCGAATATCTTGAATGTCTCGTAATGATGACGATCCATGTTACCGGTTAGAAAATCGAAAATGGCCATGTCGACGAGATCGAGAAGCCGTCGACCCTCGTCGTACGGCGGAATTTCCCTCACCAGATTACAATACTCCGAATCTTAATGTTTTAGAAATGAAAAATTCGTCAGTACACATATCGATATCGTCCAATTTTCAAGAAATTTCTTATCTTTCGTATTATACGCCTCACTGTGTCCAAATTTACAGTAAAAAAATATATGATTGCCCATAATTTTCAATTATCATTATAATTCTCACTGTTTTCCCACTGAGCCTTTCGACGCTTGTGATAACTTCTTCTCCACGGATGACGCCATACTTTACGACCCGCGAACTCTTTGCTCGGCAAAAAAGCTGCGAAGCTACCCTCGAGAGCGTCGGGATTGCCGCATATCGCGTGACCCGTGTCGCAATAATAGCTGCAACGCCCGTGAAAGCACATATTACCAACGGGACTGATGAAAAACGTCTTCAGCAGTTCACCATCGGCGATCTGATAAATCTCCGTCGTCATGTTCAGCTTTCGCCCGACGACGGGCATCGCGCGACGAAAACCGAGCAAACGATCGAGATGAAATGACGCTATCTCGGCGGTGTGCCTCTCAAAGTCCGTGAAGTAAAAGTGATTCGGCAGAGTCTGCTGATCCCGAGGAAATCTGCAATGGGACAGCGAGGGGGAGGAGAATATAAGAAAACGAAGATTCGATTGAAAATTTATTGCGCCTAGGGCAATTGCAATTGCAGATTTTCTCTCGCGAATTTTGACAAAAGAAAATATTTATAAATCGAACAAATAAAAAGAAAAAAAAAAAAAAAAATTTATATTCATTACGGGATTCATTTATTCAGGCTGTTTATGAAAAAAATTGGCAAAAATCGATCCTACTTTGAAAATTTGTAAAGAAAATTGAAAAAAAAAAATCGTAGCTCGATGAACCAAAAGCGGCGTTTTGACACATTGTCACTCAAAATAAATATCGGATATGAGTTAATAGTATTTGTCGCGTATTTGCCCGTAATTCATGAACCAGTCGCCGCGGCTAAGGAAGTGGTATAACACGGGAAAGGATTGTTTTATGATTGAAAAATCATCGATTCAGTTGAAACAAGTTGCAATATATTATGGACAACTAATTGAAGCAGTGGAGTGCGTAAATGGACGAGAAAATTAAATATTTAGCCGAAAATATATATAGGTCATAAATCGGTACACAGTGAGAATATCGTGCGCCCCGAATACTGTCTGAGCGAATCCATTCAGCTCATCGTCGACTCGGTACGCTAGTATAAATACTTGTATTATCTTTTTTTTCGTAAAATATATCTACAATTCTTATAAAATCCATGCATGCAAATGCACCCTTGCATTTGCAACCTCTTCAGCTCCCCCGCCCCCGGGAATGGCCAAAAAATGCCGCAATTTCACCCCTGTATTTGCCAAATAGAGATATATAATGACACCGACGTTTATTTAAAGACGATAAATCTATTTCAAACAGAGAGAGAGAAAGATAAAGAAAGGCCCTTCATTGGCGTGTTGCACTCAGTAATTCATCTCTCGAGCTTCTCGTTTGTCAGTGCAATCCTTCCTCCCTCGTTAACCTACCGCTACCTACGCGTGCTGCACATGTCAGACAGAAAGAGAGAGTGAGAGAGACTGCATAATAAGTGTCTGAAATTGACGTGGGGAAATACATCACTCTGAACGTCGGTATTATGTGACACACGTGGGCGTCCTCTGTATATGCAACTTAGTTGAATGATGAGAACGGAAGCCTCTCGGTGCTGCTTTAAATGTGTATTTAAATATACACATTTATATGTGAACGCATGTAATAATAATCGTTATTAATTATTATTATGCGTGTAATCAATACGACTTGTTTTTATAATTATGAATTATTATCGTATAAATTATTGCCTGATCGAAGTGCGCGCGAGTCTGCTTTTTCAAGCCGACGACTACGATCGAACGCATCATAAAAATTATCATGAAACATTGATAATTAACATATTTTACGATAATTATACAAACGTTTGAATCAACGTGACTGATCTGCATGCAGCGTTTTTTTTTTTTATATTTCTCGAAACATAAAAAAAAGCTGCAAGTTGAAAAATTCATATCGTGTTCCCCACCAAATTTCACACAATGCCACACACCTTAACTTTTCTAAATTTTAGCTTCCTCCAAAAAGACAATTCTTATAATTGAAAATTAGTTCCAGCGATTGTTTTTTTTTTTTTTTTAATTGAAGGATTAAAAATCAAGGTATCTTTGAATCAATTGAAGTCATTATACATTTTTATTTGGTTTTTGGTGTCGAGAGGCTGCCAACATCTCTTATAATACTTTTGTTGCGTAAGCAGAACGAAAAACTTTATCCTGAATTTCGTTCGCGGTGTCCGGCGCGCAAAAGTATTGTTCCGAAACTTTCGTACGAAAATTTGTCATTGGCTCGTTCATAATTGTGCGAGAGGGACGAGGTGACGTGAAAATTTCGCAATAAGCCCTTTTTCGTCTTAACTATATACAAAGTTCAAACTCCAGTTAATTAATAATACGTCGCCGCAGCGTAATTAGCGTCCGATTTGCATCTGATTAAAAAAGTTAACAGCAGGCGAGTCTCTCTCTCTCTCTCTCTCTCTTATACTCTGTATAAGAGATGTATATATGTATAGAATACATATATACAGGGTGTCCAATAGGAAGGTGTGAAAACTAATAAATTGGTATTTTGCAATAAATAAAGGAACCAGATCAGTGGAATTTTTTTTTTAATAGAAGAGAGTTGTCATTTTTATTTTATGTCAATTTATTACAAAAAAACGATGTTTCCATAGAAAAAATTATATATTTAAGCAAATACTAAAAAAAATGTCAAAATCAATGATAAATATTTTCAAAATGTGAGCCATTTGAATCACCACAGTACTCTAATCGCTTTTTAAAACTATTAAAAACGTGTTCTATAGTTTCATTTGAAATGCCATCGACAGTCTTCCTTATTCCTTTGACCAAATCATCTACAGTTTTTGGGTTGTTTTCATAACAGTGATCTTTAATATAGCCCCACAAAAAATAATCACAAGGATTGAGATCGGGTGAATAAGGGGGCCATTCCATCCCTGTTCGTGTAAATCGAGGATATCCAAGGCCGATAACTCGATCACCATAAACTTTATTGATGGTTTCGAAAACTTCTTGTGTTCGATGAGGTGCTGCTCCGTCTTGCATAAAGTAATAATTCTTAACGAGATGTTTTTTCTTTGCATAGGGAAAGTATTGTGTCTCCAACATCTCTTTATAGCTCTGTCCGGTAACAGTAGATTCAAATAAATGCAATTAGATCCCTTTTATTGAGACAGCTGCCCATACGGATACTTTTACAGGATGTACTTTTTACAGGAATAACTTTTTCTTCGATAGTTAGCTCACTCATTTTTAAGAAGACTGTCCGCTTTCTACCACAGCTAGAATATAACTGACAGGTCTCAGGTACAAATTTCTGAAACGCAGGGTTCCTTACAATGTTAGAGAGGGAGGGGAGATTCGATTAGTTTTCACACATTCCTATTGGACACCCTGTACATGTATATGTACAGGGTAGGCCGAAAAAAACCGGACCGATTTAAAGCATGAATAAAATCCAAACCCGTCGACCGATTTTCAAAAACTTTTTTTTGCTCAAAAGTAAAAGAATGAAACTTTCATTTCGGGTTTGAAAATCCGAAAAATATTCATTCCTCGCTGAGATACACGCCCTTGAAAAACAGGCTTTTCAAAGAGCCGCGGAGAGGATAAAAAAAATTAATATCAAACAATGTTCAGCTTAATTACCATCTTCAATTATGATTTGACGACTAATTTATTTTGGTTCAATTAATGAGAAAAAATTTACAACGACGTGTGTTTTTCTCTTAATCTTCTTATTTTTTATATTTCAAAATTTTATAATAATTCGTAATAAATAACGTAATTCGTAATAAATCCGTAATAAAAATGTGAATAAATTTACCAGTACTCTTTTGGGTACATATAGAATATTTTCTAATAGTTAACTTTGTTATTTACAACTTCAATTTAATAAATAAAAAAATATTTATTTAGACATTAATCTTGAAAAAATGGAAAATTACTGTGCCCTAAAAGACCCATGCACCTTGCGCCGACGGAGGGCTAGAAAAGTCAGCCGCAAAACGCCGTCTCGAAAGATCTCCGAAACGTACGTTTTATCTGCCTGGGTGATTGAATTCTGAATAAATTCTGAATAACTGGTTGGCTGAAGTATTCGGTTCGTTCACTTGACGCTTATCAATTTTTATTAATTTCTCGACATCATTTTTACCGCCGACTTTTTTGATAGTTGGACTTTCTTGATAATGTCCCGAAAACAGAATGTTGACCTCCGAAGCGCGCGCGTTTTGATTCTGATATATTGCAAGAAACATTTTATGCCATGTGAAAAGAATTTAGGAAAATTGCTAAAATATCAAAATCGAACTTCGAATCACAATTTAAGATGGAAATTAAGTTGAACTTTCTTTGATATTAATTTTTTCAAAACCTGTTCATCAAGGGTGTGCATCTCCAGCGAGGAATGAAGATTTTTCGGATTTTCAAACGCGAAATGAAAGATTCATTCTTCTACTTTCAAGCGAAAAAAACATTTTTAAAAATCGGTCGACGCGATCCGATTTTATTCGCGTTTTAAATCGGTCTGGTTTTTTTTTTTTTTTTGGCACCCTATATATAAAATGGGGGGGCTTTCACTGAAACGAAGACTTTAGCAGATGCGCAGATATATCTGTGATCTGTGATGCTAGAGAAGAATGTAGAAAACCACTGTTGGACCGTGGAATCACGCGAGAGAGGGAAATTTATCCAGAGTTAATTGCGCGCTTCCATAGAGTAGCAAATTTTTCATCATCGCCAGTGACTGCGAAAAAAAAAAGTACTTTGCCCTCTTTCTTCTTCGTGAGATAGCGTGCTGTAATTAACCATCACGATTTTAACGAGTTTTTTTTGTTTTTTTTTTTTTTTTAATTTCTATGGCGAAAGTTTGAGGGTGAAATTTTTTTCCCACCCGAGAAATTCATGGGGAACGTCGTTCGATGATACTTGAATTTTTCTGTGGATAGAGTTATTGGTGATGTTGAAAAAAACAAACGAAAAAATCCCGAAATATTTGTCCCTAAGTACTTGAAAAAAAAAAAAGTCCCAATTTTTTAATGATTTTTTTTTTTTTCTTGAAAATAGTCGATAATTTTTTCAACTCTCGCTACTATTTTTGAGCGATTGAAATTTGCGGAAATCAATGCATCTCGGTGGAGATTCTACGGAATTTTGAATTTTTCGAAAAAAAAAAAAAAAAAAAAAGAAAAAAACATCCGTAATTTCGCCAGTAATGATATCAAGCATCCGAAAAGCACAAAGAGTATAGAGAACACGTGAAATAAATTGAAACTTGGAAATTGCTTCTTTATAATTTTCATCAAGCCCCAAAATTTATAAAGCCACACACACACACACACACACACACACACACACACACACACACACACACACACACACACACACGTGCTCAGAGGAGAGAACTTCGTGAAACTTGGAAAATGTAGAAAAATCAAACTTTTTGCTTCTTCTGCACTATAATACGAAGTAAACTGAAGTAAAGGTCCCTTCGGATTGATCGTGCAAACTGCGTTAAACTCTTTTCATCGAGTTATTGCCGAGAGAAAGGTCGTCGCGAGTTGGGTTTACACAAACAAACAAACAAAAATCCCCCAACGAGACGAGCAACGTCCGACTGTCTATCTCGTTTGAAAATATGTCGCGAGAGATTTTTTTAGTTTTCCGTTGGAAAAATCCGTTTCGTGCTGATTATATTCGTTTCTCTTTCGCGCGGTCGAAAAGTTCTCGCGAGCTTGCGTGCGTGGGTGAGCGCGTCTCGTCATTTTGACGTCGTAATTTTCTCGTGTTATGTCGCGTGGGAGACATTAAGGGGCCAAAGAAAATAAGTAGAAAATAATTTAAAAAACAAAAAACCCGTGCGTGAGTATCCCGCGCCAATCGCGGGGTTTCCGTTGGCAAAAAGCTCCGTGGACGTTCGTTGAAGCGAAGAATATATAATATGTACGAAGGAAAAAACAGATTTAATATTCAATAAGAAATATTGCAGGTTGAAACTAATAGAGAAGCCTAAATTTTTTTTCTTAAAAACGTAAAAGAGAGAGAAGGCGAGAGAGTGAGAGAGGCAAACTTTAACCCAAAAACTGTGGAAAAGTTTGAAACAAAAATTTTGCTATGCAATGAAGTTTGGGCCATCTTTGTGTTTTATACTTTGCGAATATTTTTACGAAAGTTGAAAAATATGCTCTTGCAGGTCGTACGAATTTTTTATGAATAAGTTAAACATTCACGCGTGTTTTTGTAGCCGAATTGCAGTAAAAACGAATTTTATATATGTTTCGTTTTTAAAGAACGAATTATCCTTATTTCTGCCAAATTATATTAACGAGCATTTTTTTTTTGTAATTATCGCAATCCGTTGTTATAATTTAAAATTCGAAAAGTATTACGGGAGTGTGAATTAACGATATTGAAGAAGATTCCCTGAATCGTACAGACACTGCGCGTTTAATCAGAGAAAATTATTTTGAAAAAATTTTCAAACAAGCATTTTTTAGTCGTGGATTTTTTTTTTTAATTCTAATTTTGGCTTTAACTGAAAAAAGAAAGAGAGAGAGAGAGAGAGAGAGAGAATAGATAATTCACCTACTTGAATTTACGATGATCCCTGATTCGATAAAGTCAATTTCGTTTCTCTCTCTCTCTCTCTCTCTCTCTTTCTCTCTTTCGTCTCGTATACCGTGTGACGAACGCGTAATGGAATTACGAGTGCACAATCACATAATTGGAGTAATATGTACGGGGTCGCGTCTCGTGCCGACCAACGAGGGAGAGACGGTTAAATCGTAATAATATTACCACACCGAAATCATCGAAGCACCATTGAATTTCTGCAATATTTGTGGAAGAATTCACGACGGTAATTGCAGAAAAATTATTTTTCACCAAGTCCTTTAATTTAAGAAGGCAGGCTTGATTTATTTTAGGAATCATTGAAAAAAAAAAAATCAAAAATCAACCAAACTGCAAATAAATTCAAAGAATTAGAATATTTATCAGAAAAGAATAATTAATCTTGATCGTTTGAATTTTTTTTTTTTTTTTTGCATTTCATTCGCACAAATTGTTTGAGCTAGACGAGGTAAGAAGTAATCGTATGTAAAAGTTGGTACGATTAAATACGAATTACAGAACAAAACAAAAATGTTTTTGAATCGTTTCTTGAATGTGAGGGAGAGTGATGCGTTGACCTCGTCGTTGATTTTCTCACCACGCCCGATTCTATATCCGTTCTCAATGCAATTATCGTTAATTCGTAACAATTATTCGTAAATTGAATAAACGATACCGTTGTCATTTCTTTATTATTATTTTCGTCAGAATAGGATCTCCGGCATACACACATTTTCAATCCTCAATTGTTCCTTTATCGAAGGACAATGTCGAATGTAATTCCGAAAAATTCCTAACCTCAATTATATGGAATCGAAGAAGAATAGTCGTGACTCACCTCATCGGCTTGAACAGTGCCTGCATTTCATTGGCATAGTCAATCACGAGCTTCAATTGAGTGCCACCTTCTTTCTGAACTGCAACGGAAAGAAAATTTTAATACAGGATTACATTAATTTTTTCTTTCAATTAATTTAGTCTCATCTGATAAATTTTGTGCAAACTCATTGATTTTTTTACAAAAGCTTAAATTTACATTAATTAATTAATGTATTATGAATTGATCGAGCCAATATTGATGATTGAAAAGTTTGAAAAATCATTAATTTTTATACTGGACATTATTAATTTTTTCTACATTTAATTATTATGCAATTTTAGGGTTCGATTGATCCGACTGTATCACGAGAGCCTCCATAATTCAATTAAATCGCTGATTCGTTTGACCCTCGTCTATAAATAACCAAATAAAATTGCTTTTAAATTCAGGCAAGCAAAAAAAAAAAAAAAATATCGAGGGAATCGAAATTTTCGGCCAAAAAAAAAAGTATCGAAAATCGCAGTAATTACTTTGAGGATTATTTGCTTTGAATCTTATGACCTATAAATAAAATAACTCACCGACGTGACGTATACGTCTCTTCGCCATTTCTCGTAGCAATTCACTCACGTATTTCGAGCTATTTGGATACAGCTCGATTCTCGATATTCCCAGATGAAATTTCTCGAGGACAGTGCTATTTTTTCTGGAATCAAAATAACGTTATATGATAATCGATTATTCCGGTGATTATATTGGAAGAGTACATCTGATATATTGGAAAGTTGGATCCTTCAATGCAAAGCTCCGCCACGTTGAATCATCATAAATTCAATTTGGTGAAGCTTTCTCTAACGTAGCTTTCCATGAAAATAGACGGAAAATCGAATCACTTTCATTGCAATATTGTAAATGCCAACGAGGAAAAAAATAGATTTCCGTTCAATATAAAAATTATTTTGAAATTAAAAAAAAAAAAATATCCGGAAATATGAAAGAATGGCGAATGAAAAAGCCAGATTTATTTTTAGACTCATTTTTTTCCGTTATAATCTGTCAAAAATGTCCATCGTCACTCGAGTATTCGAGAATTGTTTAAACAATTTTTTTTTTTTTTTCGAATATTTTTTAATAAATAAAATCATAATCTCGTGAAACCTGAGCGATTGGGCATAATTATTTTCACGAAAATGATTTTGACGAAATTTGAATCGAGTGCGATCGAGTGTTCCAAAAAATCAATCGTGTCAGATTTTCAATACTTCCATTTTTTGTAAATTAGAAAATTGAAAATTGACATTCCTTTTTGCTAATAATGAGAATAATCCTCGTGAATCTTTCGCGATATCACCGCTGCTATATATAGGTATTACGATATAATAATGGTCGTACACGTTTTTATTCCGCAAAAATCGTTGTGTTTCAATACGTTCGGCTCGTCCGAGGAAGGGTAATTTCGTGTGCCTGGCTCGAGAAGCTTTTTAGAATGCATGGAATAGCTTTCCGTGGGATCGCGAGACATATAGAAGCGTTTTCTACATCGTAAAGTCTTTACTATACTGGTATACGTATACATGCAGTTTCGTGAATAAGGATGTATAGGTTTTCGATGAGCGAAACTGGAAGACGCTGCGGTAAGGGGAGTGAAAAAAAATGCAAGTAAAAGATGAGATGAAGCGAGCGAGACTCGAATAAAGAGGGGCTGAGTGAGATTCATGAAAAATGCGACACGTTGCTCTCTGTATCGCGCGTCCCTTTGGAAAAAGCTGTGTGTGACCGAAAAAAAAGGGTGATTTACGCTCCCGTATCTGTCTTCTGTCCTTGCACTCTCGGGGTGGTTGCCATCACATATTGTGCATATCTGTATGAATGTGTGCGAGAAAAGCGGAGGAGGCGTTGCGGTTTGAATATCAAATACGCGACACGAGGAGACACTAAATCTTTGAGTATAATCCCTTCCGCGTTCTTCGCCTCATATGAGAGAGCAAACGCGTGGATGAAAGAGAAAAATTATAACGAGTCTTTTCGTCGTATAAAATTGCACATCAATTACATGGAAAATCGAAAAATCTGAAGAATACTCAACACAATTGTTACATTTTGATTTTTATCTTTTTTCCGAAACAATCCATTGATTCGGCCAAGAAAGTAGGTTCATAATGGAATCTTCTACAGAATTTATTTCGAATTTGGAAAAGGTTCAGGGGTGCCCCCTGAGTGTGAGTTTAAGTTGGCGAGACGCGGGGGGTCGAGCTTAAGCCGTCATCTTGGAAAACACGTTTTATCAAATATCTCGTGAACCATGCATCGCGCGACAAAAATAGTTTCAATCTTTTTTGTAGATGATAAAATTCTCTACAACTTTTATTTGAAACTTTTTCCTATACAGTGATTTGTATTTGATTCATAGCGCAGCAAACTTTTCCAAACATCGCCATGTTTACTGTTACATCAACCGCTAAAAGATATATTCAGCAATAACCATGTTTGGAATATTTTGCCGGGCTGTAAACAAAAAATCATGCACTATACAGGAAAAAGTTTCCACTAAAAGTTGCAGAAAATTTCATTGTCTACAAAAATAGTTTCTATTATTTTTATCGTACAATGCACGGTTCACGAGATATTTGATAAAACGTGTTTCCAAGATGACGGCTGAAGCTCGAACCCCCCGCGTCCTGCCAACTTGCATCGATACTCAGGAGACACTCCTGAACATTTTTCAAAAGCAAAATAAATTCTGTAGAAGATTGCAGAAAACATGGCTAGAACGACTGGACTACATTCATTCATGGCCAGATACGACGCTCATCTAAGTATAAAAAAAAATTATCGATCCGTTTTTTTTATCACTAGCACATATGTAACGTATCGTCTCGGAGCCTCGTATCCTATCGAAATAACTTGAAAAGTTATTTTGGATAACTCAGTGGAAAGTCACATGGGTCCTCGTAGCATTATACCCGTAAAAAAAAAGAATTTTTTTTGCATCGATTGCCATCTACGTGAAATATGTAAAAACAAACTCCCGAACATCCGGTGACATAAAGAATTTCAAGGAAAGTAAATTTTACTTTCATCTTCTCAATGAGCACTTTTCTCCATTCACGATTGTCAACGAGGAAAAAAAAATAATGAGAAAGTAATCATTCTGCTGTCAATCGATATATTTTTTTTTTTTTCTTGTAATTTCACTTCATTTTAACTCGAGGAAAATATTTTGCAGACATTTGAAATAATACGTGGGATGCTAACTAACGAGCAGAAAGTTTAAATCCATAACATATAATTTGACACTTTGTTATTATTTATAAGCCTGAAATTTCTTGCAACCTTCATAAATTTTCAAAAGTTAGTTTTTCAAAAAATCGTTCTTTACTTTCGCGGAACGATTTACGAGAATCAATGTTATCCTAGCAGCGTGTATCATGCACATATATAGTTGAGGCGTAAATAAAAATTCTGCTTTCAAACGAAATTGTAAAAATTTTACCTGCGAGGAAAATGCCACCCAAACAAAGTTTCCTCGTGATAGATTGAAGTGGTACAACTATGTCCACATCATCTATGAAAAAAAAAAAAAAACGAAAATTAATAGCAGAAATTTTTCTTCCTCGTTATGATAAAAAAAAAACTCTTTTTATTTTTCGGGGAAAATGTGATTCTAATCATTAAACCCTAACGATTAAGGATGTATCGGACGTACCTTCCCAACCAAAAGTGACTTTTGTCGACAATATTGCATACTTCATAAAATAAAAATCGGAAAAAATTCAACCACAATAGAGACAATAAGAAGATTACTTTTTAATAATAATCATGCCCAAAAGTTATCAATAAATTGTTTAAACAAAACATTGTTTAAAAAATAATTAGGGAATGCTTTTTTTTGTCATGTGAAATGAATTCGTTGATTTTCCTGACTACACATGAATTTTTTCAAAATTTTCTTACCATTTTAAAATTTCGGTTTTCGGAAATTTGTAAAGATTGTATTTACGAAACTATTCGTTCAATGCCCTGGAAACTTTTTAATTGTAATATTAACAACGCTTTTACGAAAAACATATCCAAAATTCACGATTTTTCCTTCATTTTTCAAAATTAAAAAATTTTCGAAAACCGAAATTTCAAAATGATAAGAAAATTTAAAAAAAATTCATGTATAGTCAGAAAATTCAACGAATTCATTTCACGTGTCAAAAAAGAACTTTCCCTAAAAATTTGTTAAACAATGTTTTGTTTAAACAATTTATTCATAACTTTTTGACATTATTATTATTCAAAATTAATCTTCTTATCGCCTTTATTGCGGTTGAATTTTTTCCGATTTTTATCTTATCACAAGGTATGCAATATTGTCGACGAAAGTCACTTTTGGTTGGCAAGGTACGTCCGATACATCCTTAAATCAAACACAGTGTGACAACTGAATATGACGAAAAGAAAGCAAGAATTTTGCATCAATATCCTAAATAAACAAAGCTTCGCGTTCGAGCTTTATCCTAAATTTAAAAAAATTATAATATATACCCATACAAATACATCAGCAGTTCATTTTCCGCTCTAATATTTTTTCAGGCAAATATCCTCGTGTCCCAAATATTTATATGTCTGTACATATCTAAGAAAGCGATATATTTTAGAGAAATCGTAAGAGTGAATGACAAGTCGACAAACACGTTGAAATTAATGAACTCTGGACACGGGCTTTGCTGATAATTGTATAGTGTACATGTATACACAGTCACACGCGTTTGTAATTGCATCTGTACACGAGATATACCCGGGAGAATATGGTGATTTGCTTTAGCTCGCTCGTGACGATTCGCGTGGCGCACACATATATGCAACAGAGGCGCGTTAACGTCAGGGCCAGAGTATAGAGGTTGAACCGCGTATGAGCCCATACATGCGCCACGTTTACACCCACGCGTTAAAGGATCTACGAGAGAGCCATCATGCTTGAAATTACTAGCGGACGTGTTCATAACCCACGTAGCTTTTGTTCGTAAAAAAGAGAAAAAAAAAATAATATTCGCGCAGCAATGTAATCAAATCCTTCGGAAAGTATAAGAGGTGAACACTAATAACGGGAGATCCCTTAACCAAATTATAGAGGCTAATTATGGTTTTTCTTTCTGCATACCAGGCAAACCGTTTGCAAATGAATTGAGAAAGCCCCCAAAACGCAATTGCTCGAACTGCCAAATGATTCTCAAGCAAAACAAAATGGTAACATATGAGATGCTTTTTTTTTTTACTTTGGGGAAAAAGCTCGAGTATATTGGCCATTTCGATATCTCGCAGACGCGTTTATTCATTGATCATCTTTCTTCCTGGTTCCCACTTGATTAAAATATTCCAACTCCGCAGTGTAAATGATTGTTTCTCACAAGATGCAATTTATGCACACCGAGCTATACATCGTCGCGAACAAATGAAGTCGCGTCTGATTAGGGAATAGTCTGATTAAGCTGGGAGTCTCCTGGCATATGCATGGAAAGCTCTGGCAGCATGTATACGGGGAGTGATGTATTCCCAGGAGAGGAATAGGTCATAAGCTCTTCCTATACTTTCGTGAATCTAGACTTCCTCAACTTGCGATCTCTCCCACGGCGATAAAGCACGAGTCCAGAGCACATACGCGTCTCTGCGGTACTCGACGCAGATATAAGTCGATGCAACATACACGGAAGGGGGTAAATCGTCTTCATTTTCGAATAATCCCCTAGCTGAAGGGATAAAAATTTTAAGTGACATTTATGCGCGCCATAATCGTGATAATTATAATTCTAATGGGCCAGTCAGGAGAAATTCCTCGTTGTCCCTACTCATGGTCGTAGTCTACGGGGGGGGAAAAAAAAAATACTTTTACAGTGTTGGATATAAAAATAATCGTGGATCTAATTCACGAAAGTGACAGTCAAACGTATATACGTCGAATTGCCATTGAACATCTCATATATATATATATCTATATACAAGTGAGAATAAGGGAAAAAGAACATGGCGAGCGTGCTGGGGGATGATGAGAACGAGAGACGCTTCTCATTCGTTATTCATGGGATCAGGGTGGCATATATAGAGACGGAAATAAGATGAGGGAGAGAGAAAGAATAACGATTTCGTAGTTTGTCCCTCGGTCTTTCTTACACGGAAGAAAGACGGACTGCTGCAAGTAAGTACAGACTGTGCTCTCACCCGATGCTTTCGAGGTGGATAAACTACGAGTCATTCGTGATATGGTTGCCTCTCTCTCTCTCTCTCTCTCTCTCTCTCACTCTCTTTACGATCTCTTATCGCATTTTCTCTCCAGGGAATCGCCCTCTTTACCATGAGCCATTAAAAAAAACTTGATATAAAGGAAAAAATGAGTTCTAAAGTAAATTTAACAAGGAGGAAAGGTCTGCGTTCGAGTCAGAAATTGGAATATTAATTTCGATGCTTTTATAGCGCGGTGCAGGAGCGATGGATGAATCAAAATTTTATTTAGTCTAAAAAGAAAGTTTATTCGCTTCGAATGAATTTCATTTTAATTATAAAAAATTTGTTTGAGATAAAAAATGATGAATTCAGACAAAAAATAACTTTCACCTTATATTGTGATTAAAGAAAAAAGCAAAAAGTTATTTATTTTCACGTATTTTATTTACGTGAGAGAAGCCCTTCGTCAATCAGACCCAGCCTCCCTTATAATTGACTGGCAAATGATCATTACAATTGACGGAAAATTTATGAGGCCTCGTCACTTATCCATACATCACGATTATTTTAAAAATCTCCATCTCCGCCTCTCTCAAAATAATTTTCCAACGTCAATCGATTTTACACGCAATTAATCACTGTGCCTTTGCATACCATATGCAGTATGAGTGAAAAAAAAAAACGTACTGCACGTACATACATCACGCGCGGTTAACTGTTAGCTCTCGCTTATTATAGCCTTGGTTCTCTCTCGAGAGATTATCCTTCGCTTCGAGAGTTCGGCGAACTCGTCTTTGTCAGCATCTCTCTCGTCTTCTTCTACTTACTTAGTAACCGCAGAAAATGAGAGAGTGTTCGAGAGGTCGAAGGTTGCAGCAAGCAAAACGAGCGACAATACCTCATTCAGATTATATTGCAGTGCACAGGTGTATAGTATACCGCAATACGTAATGGAGTGTGACAAGAGACGTTGAAAGAGGCAAGGCTCGAGCAAACTCGCACAGTCGACGATATTTATACAAGTGAATTGCACCGATGCATCTCAAAGGGGCATATTCATACATGAATTTCGTGCCCTTTCGTTTTAATTCATTATCGGCATTCGTGTCTCGAATTATATTCAATATTTGAGATACGAGAACACGTATCGATCGATCAACTCAAATGATTAACTGACAAAAATGTGTATATCATCGATTAGAAATTAATTAAAATAACGATCGCTCAGGGTTAAACAATTTTATGTTATTTATAAAATTTTACTTTTGTTTCTTTTCTGATGAGAACAATTTCACATTTCTTTTCCTTTATCAAAAACATTTCTTTATATGACCAATGCCTTTCGATCCTCGTCGAGTATTTTTATTTCTATCCTATACATGGTGAAAGCTTTGTAATGGTTTCCCGATTGACCAAAAATTTCCCAAAAACAAAACGTAAAATTGAATTACGAAAAAAAATTTCCGATGCCCTGAAAATTCAAACATATCCATTACTCGAGTTGGGGGGCACGAGCTACTGGCAGGACTGAAATTCCGCGAGCCGAAAGTGAGAGCAACCCTCTATATATTTTCCGTAATTTTCATGAAAATTCCTACAGCAAACTCGCATTCAAGGATGTATGAGCCACACATGATTTCAGTCGAAAAAAGTTTTGGTGATAATTTCAAGTACTTCGCGTTGAAGCAAAAATTTGAAATAAATCAGCCATATTGAAGATGATAAGAATATCAATTTTCAATAATAACAATGCCGAAAAACTATCAAAAAATTGTTTAAACGATAAATTGTTGCAGAAATTTCCCGTAAAAATGTATTTATGAAACTAAAAAATAACACGAATGAAAATAACCATGAGAAATCGCGACGACTTTTTAATGGAGTGCTGAAAAAGAGTCCGCGTCGAGTTTTTATCGTTTGTTTCGCGAAACCGCGAGGCGCGACGATAATTTGGCAAACAACTGTGCTAATCGTAACACGTGGCACTATAAATATACACAAACATCGTAGAGATTCCAGTTCAACGTACACTTTTCGTGGTCCACGCTCGCGCGCTGCTGCTGAAACTCGAACGATAAGGAGCATTATTTATTCGTCCCCCAGCTCCCCCCCCCCCCCCCCCCCCCGTAAACTCGTATTTTATAATCGCATTAAGCGAAACGAAAAAAAAAAAGAACTCCATCGCTGGCGACAGAATCAGCGAGAAACTTGTCGATGAGTCATAATCGTCGTTTGAGATTAGATTAAACGATAAAACACAGCTCAACGATGAAATATATTCCACGTCAAAATAGCCTCAAACCTAATAACAAATATTTCGTCGCGAAATATCTTTCCCAATGTCTTCTTCGGGTTATTTGTCATGAGGATATATATTCGGTCATATAGTAGGGTGACTGAACCAGTGAATGAACACCTACCAGTGAATGAACAGACTTAGTATTTTAATTAAACGGCAGAGATATGATTCTATTATTATGAAGAATTTTGTATTCATAATGAAGTGAAAATTCTGAGAAAACATCTAGCAGTGATATTATTTGACGCTGTGAAAGATTTGCGATGCTATGGATTTTTTTTCGTACTTGGGGTGCATATTCATAAGAGACAGCCATGTTGTTATAACCATCTGACTGTGCATCGAATACCAGAATATTCCATATCACCTCGATAAATCTTTTTAAAAGATATACAATAATTTTTTCAACATTATACATAGCTAAGCTTCAATTATATTAATGAATTTTTGGTCAAAAACCCAATATTGTTTGCGATATATGGCCGTTTATTCACTGGTCCAGCTTTTTAACCTATTTCCAGTGATTGAACGAGCGTTGAAAAGGCTTTTCATAACCTCAAAACGCACGAGTATGCGTACGCATCTCTGGTTCCATTGTACGTTCATTCACTGGAAAGATAAGCGTTCATTCATTGGAATTTTTGTTCATTCACTGGGAAATTGGTAATTTCGTTCATTATAATTTTTTTTTACAAAATCCTTGCGAACAGGGCACTTCAAATATTTTTTTTAATATTCTGTGAACATTGTTCTATAAGATTCAATTAGCTCATAAAGAAATTCGTAATAAGTTAAATTATACGGCTTTATCGAAATAGAAAAAAGGCTTATGCGTTCATTCACTGGTTCAGTCACCCTAGCCCTGATTCGACGATAAAATTAATAGCACGGAAAATTCGTTGTAGCATGAAACTTCCGTGTTTTCGATGGATATAATGATGTGGACGATCGATCGAGATATGCTTCGTCCGTTAATTCGATTATCGACGCAGTATACATCTTTATATACATATACACGTGATGTTTCACTTTGTAAAACGCTTCTTTTTTTTTTTTCTCTATAATGTACTTTCCAACGTTTATGGAAATTAGTAGCACACGAAACTCGTTGTAGCGTGGAACTTTTGGTCACACACGACCAGCCGGAGAATCATCCGGGACTGGCGCATTTGTCCAAGACTTTTGTAACTCTCACATTCACGGAGATTGGTGCTAAAAGACGTCGATGCGATTTAAAATGAGTTTTCCAATCGCTTTGACACGTAAGATCATTCTATTCTTTTGGCCCAATAACAATCGCGAGCTCCTCGATTACTACAAATAGAACGATATAAATTCGACTTGCTCACCGAAAAGAATGAAAAGAATGTTGTTCAGAGGTAAATTACTCTTGCTGCAGCGTTAATGGCCTGTGGACAAAATTTTTATGAAATCATGACGTACCAAAAATTATATGGGAACCGTTTGAAATTTAAACGAAATGTTGCATAAAAATTTTCGATAATTATAAATTTTGTTATTGCCATCCGTAACGATGTAGAGCCCTTGACGATTAAAAAAAAAACCGTTATCTCATCGGTTCTGTAACACGAATTTCCTCCTAAGGAATCTTGATGCTGTTTCTTTCGGACGATATAATATCTTTTCCACCAGTCTTTATTACTATTTCATATCGTCTCAATTATAGGTATCGATGTTTTTCTTTACACCGCGTGCTTCAATTTTAATAATATCAAAACGTTAGTTGGTATAAACACGTCATAGAAACAGAGCGCATCTCCTCGTTACATCCCAACCGCCCATTGAGCCTCGTTCTTCGACGATATCCAATTTCTCGTATTATGTTACGCGATCGTACATCAGGAAAAATAAATAATCTCGAAAACTGGGTGTTAAATGGAGCGTGAGAGATTACAGTGTTGGGAACATGCAACACGCGACACCATCGGCAATCTGAGAGCATCCCTCGCACTTATATACGAACCTTTCTGAACGAGATGCGAAACGATCCTCGATGTCGCCTCGTAAAATTGTCACATTGATCGTTGTAACAAACTCAAGAACGCTCATCAATCTTAGCCCTTTCCGTTATATTTATTTTTACGAATTCGAAACTTCGTAACATTTCAATCTCTCTGTCGATTCTCACCTGATTTCGTATACCAAACGTCATCATGTCCTACCCTCTATGTTTTTTTTTTTTTTAAATATAAAATCTCATCAAACGTGAACCCCCCCGAGGGATTACCGCAAAATATAATGTCACCGTAACGTGAGATCATAATCTCTGCTTTCCGTATAGGTGGTCAAATATTTTGACCGTTGATGCGTGAACTCCCACACACGTGTTTGTCGAGGCGTCGTCGTGACGTCGACATCAAAGTACGCACAGACGCGATTGCCTGTATTTATTCCTGTATATATACGTTCTATAAATTATCGTCCTCTCTATTATAGCACACGTTATTTATACGACAAAAATGTTTTTTTTTCGTTATTTTTTTTTGTTTTAATTATAGCCGACAGCGATTTTTGTGTTTATCGAGTTCGTTTTATTTTTTTTTATTACTTCTTTTTTTTTTGACACTCGTTGTAGACAAATTTGTGGTTGATGCAGCGATGCGTCGCGATGCAAATATCCGCGAGAACCACTCTGCGCATCGAATTGCATTTTTTTTCCCCCATCCCCGTTTCGAGAGTGCCCCTTCTGCATTCGCCGTTGCACACGTGACTAGTGCATGAATATTAAACATTGATTTACATTCGTTACGCAAGACACACACACACACACACACACACACACACACACTCTACGCACCCTTTTCTGGTGCATAGATGTGATGTCTCTCTCGATAGTTTTTTTTTTATATACAGGACTTACGCCGTGGATAATCAGGATCATTGACAATTTATCGTTGCTCGTTTATTCCAAAAAAAAAAAATGCAAAAAATCATTTTTAAACGCAGAAAATAGCCCTGCAAGTTCCATTATCTTTTTTGAAAAGAAAAAATAAATTATCAATCTGACTCGAGATCCATTGCTGTTTACCGAAAGAGTCTCCGTACTTTCTCTCTCTCTCTCTCTCTCTCTCTCTCTCTCTCTCTCTCTCTCTCTCTCTCTCTCTCTCTCTCTCTCTCTCTCACTCTCTTCTTTTCTCTCTTTCTCGAACCCTCGCGTGAAAAAGTCGCTTTGAAAAAACGTCGCGGCAACAGAGTCAACAAGAGCTCCGTCTCTCATTGAGACAAAAAAAGTCTTTCCCCCTGAATTCTCAAATATTTGAGAATATAAATGACCCCGCCTGCTCATACACCCGCAGTGTTCTTCGGTCTGCGGTTGATGGCTATCCCGAAAATTCACCCCTCTGCTAAAAGTATTTCTCGTTGGAAAACAAAAAAAAAACAAATTGCATTAATAACGATTTCAAAAAATGTATATAACTTTATTTTTTCTTTTCGCGCCAGTCATTAAATTCATACGTTTGCGTGACGGTTTGTCGATTCAAAAAAAAAAATTAATGCACGCATAAACTATATTTCACCGACAAAAGTACGTTCGATCGACGGAATATTTCGTTCATTATTTTCGCAAATAAAAACAAAATTATTTTCGGCCAAATGTATTTTTTATCGATATGAATTACGATTGTTCCTCCAGCTCAATTGGAAATATTGGAAAATTTTCGAATTGTAAGCTCGTTACAATCGACGTTGGCCCTGAAACAACACGAACCTTGTACATTTATACGAGATCGCAAGCTCCAAGCTCTATTTCCAATCAAACGCCATGTATACCACTCAGCGCGCTCTCTTTCTCTCTCTCTCTCTCTCTCTCTCTCTCTCTCTCTCTCTCTCTCTCTCTCTCTCTCTGTACTTTGGTCAGGTAATTTTGCATAAACGTACAATCCCCGCATATACATCAATGGCTTCAAGTCAAAAGACCGTGACACGAATTAGTTTACGTGTTAAACACATGCGTGCCTTTTTATTTTTGCTCGAGCAGTCGATATAGATCCGAGTGGTTTTCATGCGTTATAATCAAAAGTCAATGTCATAGCCCGTGCCGAAACAACCGAGTGGACGGCTGTCGTCGTTTCCAATAGAGAGTTAGTGATACGAGAACGGAGAGAGATCCAATTTGCTCCGTATGTATGACGATGATTTTGTGTGTGCGTGAATATATATATTCGTCAAAATGGAATAACGCCACTCGATGGTACTGTGAGGTCAGCGACAGATCCATAATAGACTTTTGTATTAGTGAATCTCGTGCATGTATATATAGTTAACACCGAAAGGGGGACCTCGGCTCTCGCGGTCGATTGCGAGAGTGGAACATTTTGAGTCCCGTGGGACAAATGAGAGGTGGATACACAAATTTGCATTTGCTGGAGGCTCTGATGCTCTAATCCTTGACCGAAACGATGAAATGTACATGTATAGGAAGATTCACCGAATGTGTTTCGTTACGATTGTGAATCTGTGGCCGTCGGCAACGATTCAGCCTCGTGTTTTTATTCTGCTCCAATAGTATTCGGGGATTCTTTTACGTTATATCCATCGATTCATCGAATGCTAGTAAACAAAAGAACTTAAACCACACACGGTTAAACCTGTCGAGAGATGTCGCTTATTCCTGGGTTTTTGGATGTCATTGGGAATCATGAATGGTGGCTGATGAATGGAAAATAAGAAGAATGACTACCAGCTCTCGTTTTTAGGACTGCCTTTCTATATTTTCTGTATCCTATGCCATTAGCTGATGACAAAGCTACCGAAAATCCCCTAAAAGTTTCGAAGACCGTCATTCGACCGAGCAGTAAATTTAGGGTCACTTTACATCACTGATATCAACAAACAAACTATAGGTGCGCACATAATATAGACGTCAACACCTGAAAGATCTTACGAAACGCGCGCTGCGTGGTCCAAATTTGCACCGATTCCTCTGCGAGGTATACGGATGTACATAACAAAATAGACAGATTGTTACAGTTGACTGTCCAACTGCTCGCTATACACACGGTAGAGCTTTCCCCCCTCGTATAAGGTAAACGCGTGCATGCAGCCGCGAAATTTGGGTCAGTTTGTTCAAACACGGTTCAGCTGACAGAGTTCGTGCTGCAGCAGTCTATGACAGTACAAACATATATATATATATATATATATATATATATATATATATATATACTTATGTATGAATACACGGACGATGAGAAAAATCCCAAGGGATGTCTTTGTCAAAGGGAAAAGAAAGATGAATAGCGATGCATCATTAAGAGTTGTTTTGTACTACCGTACGCAAAAAAGAATGCCCAGAAAATACGTGGAAGTAGTTTTTTTTCACATCATCCTATCAATGTAATATTTGGCAAAGGGGTCTGTCATCGAGAACCTCTCGTTTATGCAGTATAAACTCAATTGTAGGGTGAAAGCGATTTGAGCTTAAAAGTTTCTTATTACTGTAAACCGGTCCAGGATTTTCCGGTGAAAAATTCTGCATCGTGTAGGCAAGCTGGTTGTTATTCAGGAATTCACGTAGAGTGCTTTTGCGAATTAATCGAACGTATATGTTCGACGACTCTCGGCATAGTATATGGAATCTCGATTCCCTGCTCACTATTGCGTACGTCTGTGTGTGTATATGTGTTTGTTTATATACTTCAACCGTATGTCCAGTTCCCTGTATATTAGCACCCGGGGGCAGTGATTATATTTCTAGCTACCTCTCTCTCTCTCTCTCTCTCTCTCTTTTTCTCACTCTCCTGCATCTCCAGGCATGCGAGAAAATTTTTCTCGTTACGTAGACTTCGAGTTTCAAAGAGTAGCGATATTGAGAAGGAGAGAGACAGAGAGTGAAGGAAAGATTAGTTGTTGAACGCCTGTAAATCCTCGCACAGGTGACTGCAGTTGAGGTTCTAGTTGATTCTGCAAGGCGTCGACTCGACTAACGGGTTGTTTGAGTGAAAAATATATACAGACCTGTCGCAATAGCCCGTCTCGAACGCATATATATGTATATACAGATGAGTTGGTGCAAATCCGAACCAGGCCATAGATTTTAACTATATAGCTGCGTTTGTTAAGGAACTCACTGGATGTTCATCTGTATGTGCGTGTTTACTTTGGTAGTGGATGTGTTTTGGTACTGGTAATTTTTTTAAACCGTATTATCTGACCTGCATCAATAATTTTCCAGTTAGCGCTATCGCGATGGTAAGAGATCTGGATGAAACAGCTGTGATAATCGCTGTGAAACATGGCTGAGGTGGAGGCGGAGTCCTCTGATTGTTTTTAGTGATCCCTATCAACGCCATATATGGCATTGTTGCGAACGCGAACATTTCGGGAAAAATAACACATGGGGAAAAAAATGGGAGGCACGTGAATTGTAGATCTCTGAGGAGTCTGAACTTTGGCAGCATCGCTCTGAATCAAAATGGATCATTGATTCGGACGTAAGTGACTAAACTATGCCTCTAAGAAGTCATAAATGGTGGTTCAAATTTGCACCAATTTCTTTATATGCAGCATCCGTTCACCAAGACGTGAATTCCGTTGGTCACTCTTCGAGCTCCAACAGTTCTGCACACACGCGCGCGCGCACACACACACACACACACACACACACACACACACACACATATGCGCGCGCACACGCACGCACACATCAGGGCGGCTAATATGCATACGTTGATGAGCTTTGTGCGATTGCCAGTCCCGCAAATTGAACGACAATTGATTTACTCGTGGACCCCAAAGCTATTTACAAATGAGAAATATAAAAGTGAAGCTATTCTTTGTGAGGGTCTCAGCATTCGGAATATGATGAAAAAAAAATTTCAGACCTTACATAATAGTTATGAGAGAATAGATTTTTTTTTAATGACAAACCTTCTATAAGAATCTCAATATACTTTGATATTATAGCATTTGTCACTTAATACAAATATAATAATGGCAAATCACTCTGATCGTTATGTCTCAAACAATCATAGGCCAAATTATTGTAACGAGATGGAGATTGGACGATTTTTTTTTTTTTGCATTTGTTCACATCGGATTCTTACGTTCTCAGGAAATCTCTTGAAACTTTGAAAAGCGAGACGTTTTTATCCACAATTTCATCAACTCATTTTTTTTTCCTACGTTCAAAAAATTTCGTAAGAAAAACTCCCAAAGGCCTAATAATTTTTCTAATCTCGCTGATATGTCAAGATAGAAAAAAAAAATCATTCCCATATCCAAATAGTCCATGATATTATAAGGTTTCTTTTTTTTTTTTTATCACGATAAATCCTTTTTCAGGCTGCACAGGTAGCTTGCAGGAGTAATATCCCAATATATACGATGTACACGTTTCTCATCTCCTCGCGTGGTTTCAGCGTGTATACAATATACAGAGTATACATATCGTAAATTATTTCCGAGCAAACATTAGGTCCACGAGAGTTCACAGAGGAAAATCCCTCGACCAAGAGAAATTTCCCAGTGTGCGTTCACCATACACACGTACCGACCCATATACACAAGGCTCGTTAAAGGGATGGGAATTCCGTATCATCCATCACACTGTTCACATACTCCTTATTAAACAATCGACGTACTCCTACGAAATAGGATATCATCCTATTGTTTGAAAATGTCTCGTGTGTATGTGCGTGTGTATGTGCGCGCGCGCGCGCGTGTGTGTGTGTGTGTGTGTGTGTGTGTGTGTGTGGGTCTCAATCTCTATGGCAAGTGACAATAGCAAAAGTCCATACAACGAGGAAAGTCGACGATGACCCCTGTTATGCTCGGACAATCACTTATTTCGCAACCCCAACGATTTAATAACTCGCCCCCGCGAGGATAAAAAAAAAATACCAGGATAATAAATACGAGGATCAAAAAATAATTATTATAACAATTGCCCAAACTTGCGTAAAAATTATTTGATCAAGTAATAAATAAGTCTCGTATCCAATTGCGATATCATCAATGATCAAATTCACAATTTAAAAAACGAAAGAGCTCCGTATATATTGACGATGAAAATGCAATCAAATCTCCGTTCGGAAACCCAATCATTATTTTATCCAATAATGTCAACTCTGAATCAAGAAATCCGATAACGGAGCAGAATGTAACGAGAAATTTCTTTTACCAAATCTATTGCGCGAGATATTCCGCCTCGTTTCTACAAAATTCTCAACTAGTTTTTTTTTTTTTTCTTTCTGCTCTCAATTTCATTCTGATTTTCGTATTCGATTGCTTCAGCTCGAGTATTCGGGAATTTTTTGAAATTTCCATCTCAAAGAATTTTCGTGGCATGGTTTTTCGAATTTTCAGTAGAAAAAAAAAAAAACAACCCTTATTGCTCATTTTATCCTAAGACAGCGAATTAAAAAAAAAAACATTCAGTAACAAAAGCGGGAAAAGAACAAATTTGTAAAAATGATGTGAAATATCTTATTTGTGATAAGTAGATTTTTTTTTTATGGGTACAACGTTACGTTACATTTTGTGCCATTTCGTCATACAAGTTTGCTGATTACGCGATTCTGAGCGTAAGACCAGAGACGATCTCTCCTTTCGTGCTTATATCCGAATATCAAGTTACACGAGCAGTTTATTCTCCCCCTCTCTCTCTCTCTCTCTCTCTCTCTCTCTCTCTCTCTTTCTCTCTCGTGATAGTAATAATATCACGATGTAGAGCTTGTCCGCTATCGTACACGATAGTCACGTACCCGTGGCGTCTGTACGTTCTCTTAAAAGCATTATTATCCTGCACTAGGCTGCATAGTATTACAGTATTTCGCATTTATACATGTTAAAATATATATTTATACATGTTTAGACATGTTAACATATATATATATATGTGTATATCGGACGCACGTGCCGATAATACCATAGTTACAAGAGCTGTCTGATGCACTCTCTCCCTGCATCATGCACGAGCTGACCACTGCAAGCTGTATATGAGACATTCCAGACAAAATTGACAGTGACGATGATACGCTTTTTAATCTTTTTTTTTTAAATCTTAACTATCTTGCAAGATACTATTGATATACTATTATTGAGAAAAATCTTTGAGAATCGAGTTATTCGTTCCCTTATTTATTCAATTATTTTGGCATAAAATAAATATTAAGTAAATAATTGTAATGTTTGTTCAAAAATAATGTTATTGTCATTTGGCTGTGCTGACCAAAATAAAGCTATACGAACATCATCGAAGTAGTCTGAAGAATTTTCGTTTCTGTTGTCAAGGAATTCATTGTGTGAATTAAAAGAATATCGACAATGACCGACAGTGTTCAATTAATACTTTCAAGGATTACTGCCGCAACAATTATTTAAATTATCTGAAAATTTGTTCTTTTTTTTTTTTCTTTTTTTATGTCAGTATATAACTCATTATCAATATACTCGAACGAGAAAAAAATGATATAGTGAGGGTTACAGTTAGCTCGATTTTGCATGAAATTCCCCATGTACAAATTGCAAGGAAGATACGTTCGATCACAGCGGATATGCTTTGGTCCATCTCTGTAATTACGTTTGTCGCCGGGACTTCGCGAGGTAACCGATATACGATGGAACCACCGTTCCAATAATGCCGAAACACCGTAATATTAAACAGAAAAAAAAAACAACAACAACACAACGAGAGATAGACACACATAATCATTTGAGCGTGAATCCGCATCGTGCATCGGGAAAAAAGTAATTAAACTTTATTCGCATTACAATTCAAGTACAGTGAAAAAAAAAACAAAAATTTCATGAGAGGAAATATTTAGAAATTAGTTTAGTGACTTTGAAAGAAAAAGATTTTGGAATTTTTTTGTTTTATCAAATAGAGCTGAACCGTTTTTATTCAAAATCAATCATTATCAGTATAAATGATCGTAAATGATAAATTTTCGCATCGATGCAATATAATTTTCATAATTCCGAAAAATTTCGTTATTTTTTTTTACGAGTTAAAAGATATTCCACCTTGCCGAAATGAATTTTATTCCGAAACAACGATTAAACTATTATTTCGATAATTTTTTCGATACGGACATTGACGTATTACTTCACTTACATCCCATGAAAGAAATTTTAATTACAAGGTTTTACATACAGCTATTAATATATCACACACACACACACACACATATATATAGTAATCTCATTGAAAGGTTAGGCTCAGCATACAATTGTGCTTTGTCGTGGTACAAGTTGAAGGCCAAGTGATCATTATCTAGTGAGTTTCGTAATACTCTATTTCAAACTTCATTCCATGATGCTATCGTATACACTTGCAAGTAAGTATTTCGTTCGGTATTGTCCAGCTGTATTGCCACATGAAATTTTTTTTTCACCGAAGATAGTATTTTCAACTTTTTGTTTCTTCATTGCGGTAATCAATTTGATCGTAAGAGAAATCGGTGCAGTAATCCTGTGATAAAAACAAAGAGAGAAAGAGAGAGAGAGAGACAGAAGTAAGCGCCTGGTCTGATCACACCAGAGCTGTATCTACTTAGATCGCGATGTTGATCAAACAGTCTGTTCCACGAGGTCTGTTCAAGACTGTGGAAGCTTGACTCATCAACATTATAATCACAAAGAAATATTTATAAAAAGTAAAGTAGTCCTGGGAACGTACAACAAAATGATAAAACTTTTAAAAAATTTCCTTTAACCCCTTGAAGGATGTATCTATAAAGATGCACCTTTTGAAAGTGAAAAAAAAATATCCTAGGGCTTATTTTCAATCATTTATTCCGATTCTAGAGTAAGAATTTTAAAAAATATCCAAGGAATGACTCGACATAGTACCCGATACTATAGAAAAAAATTTCGGCTGTACGACATGCTTGGTAAAATTTTGAAAATCCAAAATTTTTATCGGATCCTCCCTTTTTTATTTTACTTTCTGCGTACATCAAATACGATATTTGTCAATTAACTTATGCCCGTAAAATTGCGATCGAATTTAAACTCTTTCAAGGGTCGTCACAAGCTTTACTGCGAAGCGAGACAACTTTTTTTTTTTTCTTAATCCAACTAAATTCCGCAGTCGACTTGGAAAGATCGTACGAGTAATATCATGCGTAGTTCTCGTTGGACGACTAGACAAAACCGTCGGATAAAAAAAAAATTGTCCGAACTTCCTCAGTCCTCTTTGCGTGCTACACGAATAAAAAAAAACTCTTTTATCTTTCTCACTGGTAGAGTGTCGTTACGCAATAAGCTTGACGATTTACCAACCAAACTCGAGCGAGCCTCATTTTTTTTTTTCACAAAAGAAAAGAATTGTATATTTCTCATTATTATCTTCGTACATCCGGTCATATTTTGTTTTTACTTACAAGCATTACATATCGATCATTTATTTAAAAAAAAAAAGTCACGTGATAATTAAAATATCTCAAGATTCAGGCTGTCGTAAATATTTTCGCGATGACATTACACGTCGTAGAACAAAACAAAAACAATTTTCATTTCAATATTACGTGAGGAGAACTCGGTCGACTCGCATAATACGACAATTAATTTAAATATTATTTACGGGTCCCGTCTTCTAAAAAGTAATACAACGCACCCGTAAAACAGTACGTAAATTCTGCTGCCTCGCCCCAATGACGTAGTGGATCGTTATGCAAGACGATCGAGTCAAGCGATGTACAATTATGGTTTATGAGATGTCCTTTTAATGGCTTTTCGTTAATTTTTGATGATGAAAATATTCCCTGATGATTGATAATACCATTTCGATTAAAAAAAAAAAAAATAAAAACTAACCATGCATCATTAAATTGAAGTGATAAAATCATTCTACCATGCCTCATCATTAATTTTCAACGACAAAAAAAAACAAATATTCATAGGACATCGTTTCTCTCTCCGATTGCTCACCCCGAGATTATCTCTGTCTCCGATGAAGCCTCAAACTTATCAAATGCCTCGAGCAATGCCAACGAATAAAAAGACCAAATACGAAAGAAAAAGAAAAAAAAAAAAAAACCGGTTCCGGTATCTCCGAATCTCTGATTATTCCAACACGTATAAAGATTAGAGTGTCCGTAAAAAAAAAAAAAAATTTACCCCACGAAAAGTTCCTAAACTTCATGAAAGTAAAGAATATCACCTTGTTTTGCCCTTGAAATGTCGGTAACAGGTGCCGAAAAACGATTAAGGTCGGAAAACTGTAGATTGAATGATCAATTGAAATAGGTGAATCTGGAATTCGGACAAAATGAAAAAATTGAACTTTTTTAACATCGCTCGCAAACTTCTACGTGTTCAATGATTTGGAAGTTTTTGAAATCATCGAACAATGGAATCTGTAATGGGCAGACGCCGAGCTTCTTCATTATAAATGGAATTTAAATTTCTAGAGGGAAAACAGTCGATTCAAAAATTTCAGAAGGGAAACCAGTCCACATTTCACATCACAATGAAATAGATTAGATCAATTTTTGAATTTTATTAATGAATTTTAACGGTACATTATCATCTTAGAAATGTAAAACGGTTTTATGATATCCTTTTTATTTACACTTGGGAATTGTTGTCGGAATCCTGCTACCAGCTGAACTATGAATTGCATTTGCTCTTCATTGGGAATTGTTGTCGGAATGCTGCTACCGGCTGAACTATGAATTGCATTTGCTCTTCAAGAACGCTATTTTCAGCCCTACGGTTGAAACTTTTCGTTTTCTAGCCCTAGAGGCTAAAATTTTTGGTGTTTCAACCCTAGGACTGGAACTCGCCGTTTTGCTCTGCTCTACAGGGACCGAAACTCGGAGTTTCAATAGAAGTGCTATGAAAACGAATATCTTTCACTGGCTGGAATTCCCTCTTAAAAAGTTCAATTTTTTCATTCGGTCCGAATTCCAGATCCACCTATTTCAATTGATCATTCAATCTACAGTTTTCCGACCTTAATCGTTGTTTCGGCACGTGTTACCGACATTTCAAGGGCAAAACAGGGTGATATTCTTTACTTTCATGTATAGTTTAGGAACTTTTCGTGGGGTACATAAAAGAATTTTTTTTTTTACGGACACTCTAATAAAGATACATATCCTTATACAGACTCGAGTGATATTTCACTACGAAACGTCTCGTTATAAACTTACCTCATTGTGACTCTCTTGAGGCTTCCGAGTGTCGAATTATCCGTGTAATCCTCGCCGCTTATTCGTATTACACCCGTCTCCGAATTGATACCGAAGCCATTGAGCACGTATTCCCTAAGATCGGAAAAATCATCGTGCGCCTCGAATTTCTCGGTTCTCCCTGTATCATCGCCCGTTCCACCGTTTTCACCGTATTCACGATTACCGTTCTGTCTAATCGCCGAATTGTCACTAGCCGTTAATAATTCCTTGCTGCCGTTTAAACGCTGAACAAATTTACGCCGAAAATTGTTGTAAACGGTCTCGTGATTTGGCGAATCGCCGATTCTCACGCGTCCGTGACTCGGCACGAGATGATGACCGCTGTAGCCAAGATCCATCTGCAGATCCATGACCAGCAGTATCGTGAACAATATCGCGAAAGCGCTAAATCCAAAAATCAGCCTTTCCCGTATTCTCAATATCCTGAGTGCGAGCTTCATCTTGTTTTCCGCGCGATATCTCGTTCTCGTTGCGTTACGCCGATGATTGCTCGCACGAAAATTCCTACCGATCGTTCCGAATGTCGTATCTCCGGTCTTTCTCGTCGTCTCGACGACGCTCGTTTCGTCGTCTGCTTTCGTTAAATTAAAATCTCCCGCTCGCGACGAACCACGCGATTTCCTGAAACTTTTAACTCCAAGCGATTCCACGATAACTCGCGCTCCTACCGTAAAATCGTTCAACGCGATTTTATCATTCACCGGCTCACGATGATTTTCCCCAGGTCCATCAACCGTAAATTCACTTTCACCGTTCGCGCTCGATATAACGCCGAAATTAACGGTAACCTCGTCGTCACGATTCGACAATGTTGCTCGACCTTGCGTAGCCTCGTCGTCGCTCCTCACCGTCTCGTCGTCATAACCCGGACATGCGTCACGAAAATTTTTCAAATCTCGTTTTTTCGCGAAATACGAAACTTCCGGACGTGTCAACGTTATTGCAACTCCGGCCAACGGCGGCATCAGCTCGACCCGTCTGCTCGCTCTGTCGTGCCATACGTGGCTCTCGTCGCACGACGATTCGCCAATCTCGCGATTCTTTACCTCGTCTTTTTTCTCCGTTATCGGATAAACAGAGTCCGCGGTACGGTCGACGAGACGTGAATAATTTTCGTTCGCGCGAAGATGAGACGCAACGAGGCAACTCGACCCTAGCGCAGCGTTATTCGAGGCTACCTCCGGTCCATCGAAATGCAAATAATTCGTCCTACAATTCGTCCTCGTCGTTGTCCTCGTGTACGATGGATTCCTCGACGCTTCGTCCGCTCGTTCGTTCGAGTATTCGATCGCGGCAAGCGATGATTCTACCGGATACTCGGATTTCGGTATATTCGTGATTATTGCAATTCGGCATTTTGCGCATTCGCACGATTCCGCGATGTCGAATTCTCCCGTAGCTTCGCGCGCGTCGTCGTCTCGTCGCTCGTTCGACTCGATCGACAATGTGAATTCCGGCTCAGCGAAGTCTGCCGCGAGTATGGAAGAATCAGGAACGACGGCACATTGACGCTGCTCTTTGCGCGTCTTATCTCTCGTGACCCGACTATCGGATGACCCTTCGCGACCGATCGCCGTTGTCGCTGATCTTCTATCACGCTCCGACGTGCGGTGTGCCTCGATGTTCGCCGATGCCGATAAATACGCAAGTTTCGTCCTTCGGGCAGACAATATATCGCACGTGCGATCGTCAAACGTTGTATACTTTCTCGAGCTATTAGCGCCAAGATCGATTTCACGATCAACGTCTTCCGGGGGCGGTGAATACTTCAATTTTACCCCGCGAAGTGACAGATTCTCGCACGAATGACCCCGTAATGCGGTCTCACGGGTCAGGAACGTTCTTGGATCGTAATCACGATCGACGAGACTGCCAGCACCTATCGATGAATCCCGATGATTCGTGCGTCTGTGAAGTCTTGATTGGTTGAGAATTCGATGCGTCTCGGGGCAAGATTCCTTCGGCGAATCGTCGCTGCTGTGGCAATCGTTTTTTCGTATTCTCGTATATCGAGGATCCTCGTATCTTCGTGAACGATGATTTTCCTTTGCTACGCGAGATCTTGCATCGATCAGACGTGAATTGTCCTCGGAGCGTATGAGCTCGTCGACGTCCTCGATCGAGATACTTCGAGAACTCGCGTACGGTTCGTCCAATTCGTCCTCACGATTCTTCTTCTTCTTCTTCTTCTTCTTCGTCTTCCTCTTCTCGTTATTTCCCGATGAAACTATCGTCGATTCGTCTATTGTTCTCTTCGTCTTTCTCGTATCCTTCCTCGTTCGTATCGGTGCTGTAGGTTTTGCAGAATCGTTTTCCCGACTAGCATGATATATCTCGAAGGACTCGCTGCTATTCGACGAAAATAACTTTTTTCTTATGACCCTTGGACTCTTGCGTATATTACGGACGAGCCTCTCGCAATTGGCGCCTATGCTCGAGGACTGGACGAGTCTCTTGAGAAACGAGTCGCTTCTGGCGATATTGCGAGATGATTTTTCATTGTCGCGAGCGATCGTCGCGTTTCTCGGGATATCGCTGCTGTCGCCGACAATCCTATTTTCACGTATCTCATTGTCAATTAATTGCGTCGAGCGATGATCATTGAAATTTATGTCCCGGCTATCTCGGTATGTCCGGTGGACGTAATATTCCTTCTCCAAGTCTATCGACACTCCAAGATTCTTCGTGCATCTCCCTTCGTCCAGTATTTCGCGATAAAATTAATTGGAATGTATTTTTTTGTTTTGTTTTGTTTTGGTTTTGTGTGTTTAACAGCGCATACGACGCGAATTCAGTCTTCTTTTTTATCACAGAACTCGGATGTGTCACTCGCACGAACAATCATACAAACACACGCACGACTTCCTCTCCTACTGGCTCTGTTATAATAATAGTTGCGTCGCGACGCTCGCTTCACCTCGGTCCGCAGCCTGAAACACAAAGATTAAACAAACAAACAAAATCATTCAATGCAATATATTTCGTTTTTCTTTTTAATTATTTGTCGAAAATCATATTCTGCGTTTTCATAGAGAAAGCTTCGTAATTTTATGTAATTTCGAATTAAAAAAAAAAACACACACACACAGATCGATTGCTCCTTCGACGCAATTGCCAACAAAACACTTTTTCGGATCCATATGCGTTGAAAAGTGAAATCCAATAAAAATTGTTTAAATGCTCCAAATGCACTTTTTCATTTGTAAATTAATCGTTGCATCTTTTTTTTTTTTTATTGATCCAGACATTTTTTTTTATTAAGGCTCACCTTCATTGACGTAAATTTCACTCCTAAAACGTATAATAACAATTTTCGAAGAATTGCGAAGAACTTTTTTTCCTGCTCGTTTTTTGACATTATGATCGAAGCTATCTTGAATTTATCATTTCGTCGACTCCCGCGGTCGAATTCGATCGTTTGAAAGTACGAAAAATCATATGAGATTTCAGGTCTGACGAGTATGACGATAAATAATAAATCTTGACGAAATTGAAAGATGATAACGTCATGAAAGTAGATTCGTATGTATTATATGTACAAAGCTACATGTGTATTATATATGTGAATATGTTCTCGCGGAGTTTCGAGATACGGCCAGAAAAGTGCACAGGCCATTACAGTTATCTTACTCTCTTATCGCGGCTGACACGACGATACACGACGAGTTTCAGCATGACGAAAAATCCAAATAGGCCAGTCAATATAACTTACGCGTTAGTACCTGGTAAAAAGAGAAAAAAAAAACCATCTTTTCCATTTTATGCTGATAGATATATGCCACGGCATGTCGATTTTTATACACTTCCTGATGGAAAAACATACAACACCGATGTACTCATTTTTTTTTTTCAAACTTCTCAAATGCGTACTCCGTTGTTTGCCAATTTAAAGCACGACTCGCAAAAGGTCTTTTTGTGGGTTTGAAAAAAAAAAAAATATTTAATTGAAGAAAAAAAGAAGCGAAGCAGTAGAAGAAAGAAAATTATTTGCAATTTTTTTTTTCGTTCGAAATGTCGTTACAAGTGTTGCACTTGTTTTGCATTGAAATTTGGTGGCAAAAACTCATTCATCTTGTCCTCGACATTTTTTTTTTTCCATACGAATCGAAATTTTCAAGATATCTAAAGATAAAAAATAAAATAATCAAGCTCCGAGATTGGTGAATATTAGTAAATTTTTTTAGAAATTTGCAAAAACTATTCTCAAGTAGAAAACTGGCGAATAATGAGACAAGCGTCTGAAGAGTTTATGGGCCGGGAGGGAGGGAGGGGGGGGGGCTTATTTCACATACATAAATATTATATCGTGAAAGACGTCGTTCCAGATAGTCCATAAAAATATTGGATTCATGATACCCTCAATATACATGTGCTTCATACGCGGTATTCTCATATACTGTGTAATATTCCGACGTTTGGATATTACGTATCGGTAAATTTTTATGATCGCAGCACTTCGCGAGAACATTTATACGAAAAAAAAAAAATAAATAAATATGCATGAGGGAGGAAGCTCGATCTCAAATATCGTATGAAAATGGATGCAGGCGTAGAGCATTTTGTGATCCGAAGATCTGCATAGTCTGGAGATGAGGATGATTATCCAGGCTCGTTGATGGATGTAAATATAGTAGGATCGATTCGGGTATTGCGGATAATCATCGCGTATTATCCCGCGTGTAGAAATTTGACCAGTTTGCCGAGCTTCTGGCCAGAGCCAGTGATGGATTTACTGATTAGGGCCAACTTGGCGTTGCTGGATCTGGGTACTAGACAGGATTCTTTTGGATTTACTAGTCTGGGATAACTCGGAAAATCTTGACTTGGTACTGGGCCAGAATTCTTTTGGATTTCCTGGCCAGGGCAAACTCGGCAAAACTCAACTTTGTACTGGCCAGAATTTTTTTTGGATTTCCTAGTCCGGGAAAACTCGGCAAGTTAAGTTATGTCGTTTTGAGAATTCTCGATCCATCAAATGGAACCGCCACATTGAGTTTTGTAATTTCGACCTCAAATTCGTATTTACCGACTAAAAAAATCACTGAATATATCGATGGACTAATGCCAAAGGGGCGTATCGGTTATGTATAAGCAAAACATTCGCCACATTCAATTTTGTAATTTCTCCCAAAACCATCATGGTTATACTCTAAATAAACGGATGAAGACGCGACCACCACCATCCCCTGAGTAGCTCTCAACATACAACTGATCAAGTGTTCTCTGGCGTGTCAAATACATGATATGAATTACCAAATTTCATTAACAGTCGATAGCGTAGTGGGTATAGCGTATTAGGTTGGATAGGTAGGTAGGTCGCAGGTTCGAGTCCCTGTCGAGGAGACTAAAATTCTATCAAAAAATCCGTTGCAGGATTTTTTTTTTTCCAGTGCAGCTCTTCTATGACCTACGAAAAAAATATTCGTACGGAACCATATTTTGCAAGTGATATATCTCGTTTTTGTTTATATTTTGCATTAAAAAATATTAGCAAAGATATCCAGAGGTTCCTGACTATAGCAACTGCCGAGTTCTCTGGCTAGAAGCTGGACGAGATCTCTGCCTAACAGCTGCCGAGTTTTTCCGACTAGCAACTCATCGTCAGTCCGCCAAAAGACAGGCACTAGACAGATTTGCGTTACACGCCTAGTCTGGAACTCGACATTTTACTGGCAATCAACTGGCCAGAAAGAAGGAAAACTGGACAGGGTCTGGCCAGCGCCTTTTTTTAATTTCTGCACCTGTACACCGTCATGAAATTTCGATCGATTTTCTCGTACACGACCCTCTTTTTATTTCCAACCGTCAAACCTGAAGATCTCATTTAAAAAAAAAAGAATTAAATTCTCTCGAAAGTAATTATCATTTTTCTCCCTCGTTTTATTTGTTTTTATGGCAAACATAAAATATCATCCATGCATCGAAATCTCTCTCTCTCTCTTTCTCTTTCACAGATAAAATTTCATTAGCACATGCGCCACGATAGTTCATTAGTCACACGTTCAATTTTCACACCGTCAAATGGTTTGTAACGTAATTGATGAACCGAAAATGACAAATGCCAAATATTAACGCCTCGGGCGCGCACGTCTCTCTCTCTCTCTGAGGTTTTGTAGAAAAAGAAAAAAAAAAAAACGAAAACAAAAAGCGTGCGACACTTGCACCATCACGATTGTTTGACGCGGCGTCTCGTAAAGCGAGAGATATATAAAACGCGTATATAGTATAGTGGCACGATTCCTCGGCCTCCGGATTTCGCCAGCGAATTTTATTTTAAGAACCCAAACGACGTGAGGAATCGCTGCCAGGATTCCTAGGCCACGCGCGTTCAGTATTTTCCTCGTCGCTCGTATATATGCGCGTTTGCGTATATATGCGTGCTGTTCAACTTTGTCTCTGATGAACGCACAACATGCAGCGCGTTTCTAGGCCTTCCGACCGACGATGAGATTTAAATGGAAATGGAACGAGAGAAATCCCCTCCCCCCTCCTCCCCCTCACTCTCCATTGAGCACTTAATATTAAGATATTCGTAACAAAGTTACCCGTGAGGAAATTCCCAGCTTAATTAATTCTTATATCTATTCGTATATACGGGCGTTTGTGTATTTATTAGCTGGGAAATAATTCGAGTGAGGGATCATATACGTTATAGCGTCTGTGCGGTAAATACGTTTATCTCGTGACGTTTCATCATTAAGTAATACAGCGTTGACGCGATAATATAGTGAGGGAATGGAAAGATGACGAAAGTGCCAAAGATGCAACGAGGCGTGTCGAGAAAGCTCGTAGACGGAGAGCTAGCGACCAAATCGGTCATGTAGCTTTAGCTGTATTGAAACTCCGTTAGCTACTTCCTTGAACGACCTTTTACGATAATCTTCGTGCTGGCAGGCCGCGGGCGGTGGGTGTGGGTGTAGTGGGGTGGGGAAAAAAAAGAAAAAAAATGTAGGTTTAGCGACTTTAATTTTTTTTTCAAACAATTGCTCTGTACTCCCTGTGCACCCACAAAAAATTTTTAATCGATCGGGTGGTGGAAAGGGGTTGCCAGCGTTAATTGAAAGTACCAAAAAAATAATAATTTTCATGTGGGCTCAGCTGTAATGGCTTTTTTTCTGACGCGAGATTAATTAATATGTAAGCCCCAAAAAAATAGCCATGCAAAAATAGCGGTGGGAAGGTATCGAAAAAAATTATTGAAATCGTTTGATTTCGCTCGAAAATGAGCCGAGGGAAAGGCAAAAGCGGACGTGGAGGGGATATCAGCCGCCGTCTGCGTCAGCGCGCTCACGGGGCGTCGTTTGTGTTCGGCTAACAGAGAGTAATCCCCTCCACGTCCGCTTTTGCCTTCCCCTCGGCTCATTTTCGAGCGAAATCAAACGATTTCAATAATTTTTTTCGATACCTTCCCACCGCTATTTTTGCATGGCTATTTTTTTGGGGCTTACATATTAATTAATCTCGCGTCAGAAAAAAAGCCATTACAGCTGAGCCCACATGAAAATTATTATTTTTTTGGTACTTTCAATTAACGCTGGCAACCCCTTTCCACCACCCGATCGATTAAAAATTTTTTGTGGGTGCACAGGGAGTACAAAGCAATTTTTTGAAAAAAAAATTAAAGTCGCTAAACCTACATTTTTTTTCTTTTTTTTCCCCACCCCACTACACCCACACCCACCGCCCGCGGCCTGCCAGCACGAAGATTATCGTAAAAGGTCGTTCAAGGAAGTAGCTAACGAAGTTTCAATACAACTAAAGCTACATGACCGATTTGGTCGCTAGCTCTTAGACTATCGTATACGCGTTGATATGCATATGCATATTATGTAGAGGGAGACCGGGGCAAAGTGTGGGGGCACCTCAGCCGAAAATTCGAATTTTTATTAATTAAAAAAAAAAATCCCCTCTATACTTGTATTTTAACAGATTGATGCAATATACGAAAAATACTTGTCCGTTTACCGCGAGTTTACATGAGTCCAGTCCGACTGTTTCAAAAATTTTAACCGGTATGGAAAAATTTGAAAATTTTCTTCTCCATTTACACGAAGCAAAAGCCAAATCTTTAAAGTCATTTTTTCAGAACTTTTCTCGTAAAGTTATAAAAAGTGGATAGCTTTTCGTAAATACGGGGGGTTTTTTTTTTTTCTGGCAGCGAATCAGTCAAGTCCCATATATGGAAAAATAATACATACGAATATATTTTCCTTGGGAAACTGGAGCGCGGAGGTGCGATCGATAACTATAGGGGCGTAACAAACGACTCGAACTTTTATGTAACAGATGTACGTACGCACGTAAATTTAAACGTGCTGTCGTTTGTATCCAAAACGCGTAATAAAAATACCTCGAGATCTCTCGCTTTGCTGGAAACTCCTCGGTATAATACACAAGATGAAAGGACAAAGATGAGATCGAATGAGACACGAAAGACGACGAGTCTCACGATTCCATCACGAGAGGAGAGAAAGTATCTTGTTATTTGCGCTCTGCTCTCATCTCTGCGTTTCCTAATACTCTCTTTCTCTCTTTCTCTCTCTCTCTCTCTCTCTCTTTCTATGTCACTTACAAGAGCCCTCCCATATTTTCCTCTCTCACCCTACATAGACACACATCCTCCTACGTATTCTCAATTCAAACCTTTTTTTTTTTTTCCAAAAATCCGGATATATCTGAAATCTCGATGTTTGACCAAAGCTTTCCTGAGAATGGAAAAAATAAAAAACAAATTCACCCTCGCCCATGGATTGCCGATTTATATGTAAATTCGGTGAGCACCGGTATTCATCCGCTCTTATCGGGCGGAAGATCGGGAGATGGGCCACTGGAATATTTTCGAGTGTGTGTGTGTGTGTGTGTGTGTGTTGACTGATAAAAATGGAAAGGACACGATCCGCGTGACTTCAGACGTTTATATAGGTGTGATTTGAGCCCTTTCGTTTGTCGGCAATCCGATATAGAACTGTAGGGTATATGTGTCAGAGCTATTCGCGATTAAGATACAAACTAGGGAAAGTTAACGACTTCGTTGATCGCTATTGACGACACTCCCTGTGGTTGCGAACGGAAAAATCGCCCTGGGTAAAAGACGAGAGGTCTGAAAGCGAAGTATGTATGCATATATACATGGATTGTGGTATTCGTGAGGAAGATTTCCGTGAGGTCAACGCTTATTTGCTCTATCAATAGAACGTATTTTGTATTCGCGGTGTACGTATGTATACAAAGACGCACCCGCGGCATTCAAGACCGTGATAAACACCCGCGCAGTGTCATTTCCTATACTCAGACGCATCCGCATGTCGACTGGTAAAAAGAAAAAATATGGCCTCTGACTCACGAAATTTGCCACCTCATGAGACGTTCGACGCGCACTTTTTTTTTCTTCTAAACCTTTCGGAATTTAGTTTATCGTATGGCTTTTTGACATCAGAAGCTAAAAACGATTTCTGGCCGTGTGGATGCGTGGAAGTGCTCGAATGCGACGGCTTAAGGAGGTTCTGCTCGAACCTAAAAAAAAGTTACAGCGACTTGAAATTTTAACAGCGTGTTTGTGAAAGATGTACTTCGTGTACCTGAAAAATTCATAGGGTCTCATGGCATCAACCTTTCCCAGTAAACACAGTAATATGGCAGCAATGTAACGGCAACATAACCGAATATTACAAGTAATATTACCTGGATGTTACATGTAAATTGCATGTAACTTGCCATTTCCGACTCAGCAATATAACATGTTATATAATGTGTTATATACCCGGTATGTAATAGTTATGTTGCAAGGTAATGTAACAAAATTCATAAAAGTTATATAAATGCAATATTCTAAAATAATATGATGAAATAAAAGATTATTATTAAATAATCTTTTTATTTCATCATCTTATTTTGTCATTTTTATAGATTATAGAAGAGTTACATTGGAAAAAAAAGAATCCTGCACGGATTTCTCGATAGGATTTTATTCTCCTCGACGGGGATTCGAACCAGCGACCTTCGTATCTATCCTACCTATCTACCTAACACGCTACCCACTACGCTATCGACTGTTTATGAACTCTGACGATTCATATCATGGATTTGACACGCCGGAGAATTCTTGATCAGTTGTATGTTGGGAGCTACTCAAGGGATGGTGGTGTCCCGTCTTCCACCCTTTATTTAGTATAACCATATCGGTTTTGGAAGAAATTACAAAATTGAATGTGGCAAATCCAATATGGTGGAACAAAAGTTCTAAAAATGCCATAATATTATATACATATGTTATTTTATATCAGGACATAAATAATCATATTATGATTATACATACACATTAAACAATATATTTAACATTTGAAATGTATGTACATTATACTGCTTTAGAAATGAAAATTTGTATAGGGTTCAAAATTCTTTTGATTTTTTCATCCGTTACATGTTGATATAATGAATGTTAGTTATATACAGATATAATGCTACAACGCATTATAACGTTCACATAACCTGCACGTTACGAATGTTATATAAAAATGTTAAAAACATGTTGCGTAAACGTTACAAATCTTAGTTATGCAGCTGTAACGCTAAAACGCGTTCGTAACCTTCACATCACATGCTTATAACGAATGTTATATAAATGTCGTTACAAGTACGTTATGTCAATGTTACAAATGTTAGTTATACAACTGTAACGGAACAACACTTTGTAACGTTCACATAACCTGCACATTACGAATGTTATATAAAAAGTGTTATAAGCCTGTTCTGTAAACGTTATAAATGTGAGTTATAAAACTGTAATGCAACAACGTTATATAACATTTACATTGCCTGCATATTACCAATAATATATAACATATTATTCGCATGTTACGTAGCAGTTACATCACACAGCTATTGCATTGTGACAATTACATGTAACTTCCATGTTATATTACTGTAATGAAACGTGTTCACTGGGTTATGACGTCGAGAATCGTTCGATTTCATAGGTGCATAAAAAAGTATGTGGCCGTTTAAAAATTTCAGGACAGTACAAACTTATGTATTATAAAGCCCTAGAAAAAAAAATGGACGCGATTCACCGCGCCTAGCGTGAATAATAGCAAATTAATGGAATGAAAACGTGCTATAATTGGTGAAACAAATGCCGAACGAAACCTCTGCCCCGCATATACGTCGCCCTCGCCGCGCTAATACGTTCCCCTTGCCGCGCACCCCAGTATAGGAGCAGAACCTCCATAATCTTTTAGGAAAATACAAACAAAGGAAAGAACGCTCCAAGAACAGGAAGCAATTTTTCATAAATTTTCTTCTTTCAAAGCCACGCTGGTTAAAAATTTGTTCAATTTATATATGCCGCGTGTATAACAGAATGAAACTTGCTGAGCTATCGCTTACAGATGTAAACACGATATTCTCACCGCTTTTATATTCTGCATCTGTTTTTTTTTTATTCTTCTTCTTTTTCGTTTCGTCATATCACACTGTGTGTGTGTGTGTGTGTGTGTGTGTGTGTGTGTGGATGTGTGTGTGTGTGTGGATGTGTGTGTGTGTGTGTGTGGATGTGTGTGTGTGTATGTGTATGTCCTTGCGTGTGGCTTAACAAATAAATAACAAGTACCCGCGAGAAGCGCACAGTTCATCATTGACGAATGAACGGTGTGATATTCACGCGTGGGAGCGCGGTGCGTTATGATCGTTATTGCGGAATTAATAACGGGAATGTCAGCTTGTACTTTTGCTATTTCTTTTTTGAACGTGTTACGGTTTTTTTTTTTTTTTTATTATTGGAGATTAATGGAAATATTGCGATTGTTCGAAGCATTTAATGAGGTTCACCAGGGTTTGCGGGAGGTGAAGAGGGTCGGCGGAAACCCTGTATGCTTATATACATGAACCGACGGCACTGCAGCCAAATGTGAAAATAATTTATCATGAATCGGAAAATCATGGAATTGAGATGAATAAAGTAACGATAAATAAATACTCAACCCTTGCTTTTTGACAGTTAAGGATCGATAAAAGTTCTTTTACATTCATATAAATGAAAGAAATTTGATTTTATAGTGTACATAATTCGCCAAGAAGTCTGGCAACAAGGCGCGTATTTCTTACGGCTGGTATCGTCAAAATGTCATAGCCACAGGCACCAGAGAACAGTCGAGCTGTCGAGAAAATTACGCGCTCAACCTAACCTAACTGTTCCGGCTCTACAGCGATGTTGCCATACTTGTCCCCTCTTTACATCCCTTTACTGCGAATAACTATGAATTCCATGGGTTCATTGAATAGTATTCACAAACTGAGTACACAATCAATCTGATTTTTGTCATTTAGCTTTATTCACCTCTGTACTGTACTGAAATAATATTTTTCAAAAATTTTCTCAACATTTTATCCGGAGTTATAAGGTGGAAAAAAATCGCAATTTCTGCTTACGCCATAAGAACGCGTGTTAAAAGAACCTCGTCAAAAACTAAATTTTCATGTGAATGCTGATGTAGGTGAAAAAAAATTCTCAAATAATTCAGGCAAATTTCTACAGTAATAGTGAATGATTTTTCTGTGCATTTTGCTCTACCTGGTGAACCTCTTTAATTTTCAACAATGAGATTTTTTTTTTTTTTAAATTTAATTCTGAATATTTGAAAAATGCATATAATTTTTCGGGAATCTTTCAATAGGGGACGAACACGCGAGACTCTGAGGCAGGTAAAGCAGAGAATTATTCGGTATAAAATCAAAGGGGTGTAGGTATAGTTTTTCGAGGAGAAATGACGACGAGCGAAGCGGAAAATAATGCCTGCGGGAATAGGCACGATACCATAAGCATATATGTCGCTTTTGCCAGGATGAAATTCGAGGTCGGGTGTAGGAAGAGAGCTCGTAAATGCAAGCTCGAAGCATATCGCGGTCGACGATATACTTGAGAGCAAGGAAGAAGAGAGAGCTTTAATTGCATCGGTTAATTAATGCCATCGCGTAAATTAGCCTTCCGCGAGAGCCTCGAAACCGAGACACTTAAGACGTCGGTTAGCTGCGTGCATCCTACGCTCGCACAGAGGACCGACTACTTTGGTCTATAAATTTCGGTAATATATGTATATATATATACATATATATATATATTAATGCATGGTTGATTTCACCGATCCTCGCGGCACGATTCGGGGCTTCGATGTTTCCGATTTTATTGAACATTTTATTTACATAAACGCTTACGTGGCATAAAGGGATTTTTAGAATTTTTTCGTCCAATAGATTTTTCACAGTTTGTGTATATGTGTGACTTTAGAGATTTATCATTTGTTTAAATAGCGCTCATAATGGGAATTTGAATAAATTTATTTCATTTGTTTACTCTTATTACAAAAAAAAAAAAAAAATCATTTTTAATAAAATGCTTCTTGCGGGAAGGAAATAAACATCGATTGAAATCGAATAATTCAATTTTCATTATATATGACTCTCCCATATGAAAATACCAATATACAGACTATGATGTATAAATAAATAAATAATTAAATAATCCTACTTTACAAAAACAAAAAATATAATATGTATCAATTCTCCGATATATCGAGTTATCATTTCCAGTTTTTTTCTTTTCTCCGGTAAAACCTGTCTCTCCTGTTCATTATTCACTACACGATATCCATGGGAATACTGTATGTATATATATCGACCGACCGGCTGCCTTCGATCCGGTAATCGCATTGACCGGATAGGTCAAAAAAAAAATCTTCAAATTCCAAATATACGTAGGAGTTTCATGCTTGGATTGATCAAGTTAGAGAATTCTGGATACGTCGAGAGCGTCGATGTGGAAAACTCTCGTGAGCTCTTTAGCCCCGGGCTCTGTGGGTGACGGGAGAAAAAAGAAGAAAAAAAAAACAAATACGCGATGTGTGGTCAAAGAGAAAAAGAGAATAAAGCGTGTGATAAATAATATACCGGAGCGTATACGATGAGGGAGCAGAGAGAACGATATTAATTCTGGAGATTGTTCGTGGTGGAGAGAAAAATCTCTGTGAAAATCAGACCCGTGTCGATCTCTCGGGAAAATGAGAGAAAGAGAGAGAGAGAACGAGTTCTTTGAGAAGGAAAAATCATTACAAAAAATTCCGCCATCGTTGTCACAGGTTCAAAGAAATGTCGTAAGGAAAAATTCCTTTTTAATTTCAAAGGATGTGTTTCGAGATATTTCTGCAAACCACAGTGAGAGATATACCTTGCATTACGGCCCAACTATATACGGAAATGAGAAATGCTTTTTGTTTGGGCCAAAAAGAAAAAAAACTTCGTCAATGAAAAGTACGAAAACGTAATTTTATCAATAAAACAATATCAATGAGAGTTTTTCAGTTCGTGCTCAAGATAAATTACCAATATTCTCGATTCGTTCGAGTCATGTACTTGAAAACGATTTCCTACAATCATTTTTCTGAAATTTACTTTTAATTTTTTTTTTTAATATGATTTTCAAAAATTCATTATCAAGCTTAGTATTTTTTCCAGATCAAGTACAGCTAGAATTTTTTTTTTTCCCTAAAAGATGCGGGTGATTTCTAAATTCATCAGCGTGTCCTAAAATAAAAGGAAAATTTGAATCCGACCATCGTTACACGTGAATGAGAAAAATTAATCTTTTCTGCACTCACTGCTGTACATTTGTTGGATCGAACAAGGGATAATTAATGTAGGCTGCTCGCGAAAAAGTTGCAAAACAATTTTTTTTTTTTAATATATATTTGCTACTTTCTGGACATGGCTGCGTGCACATTGCAAGGTATTTATAGTCGAATTGAGAAAACCGAAGTCGAAGTATTGCTATTACAATAGCGCAAACGACAATGAAATTCATTATTTCTGAATATCACTTTCGATATTCTTTTTTTTTTCTATTCGAATCTCTAAATTACCATTTTTTTCTGTTTCACGACGACTCGCCTACCAAATGACCCATTTTTTTTTTATTCACACTTTTTCGTCATCTGCGTTTTACCTGACAGATTCGGTTCTAATTCACAAAGAACTGTCGATCTGGCATTTTCGTCGTCACGGAACAACGAAACTCCAAGCGTTCCGAGACGACTTTCTCGACGCAAAAGTCAATAATAATATATATGAGAGTAACGTTCGCATCGCAAGATACTTTCCGGAGTTTCGAGTTCGCGACCGAGGTTCACTCTCTCTCTCTCTCTCTCTCTCTCTCTCTCTCTTTCTCGTCTGTCCAAGCGACGCACACGAGTTTTCTTCTGAGTTAGGAAAAAACGAGCTTGAATGAAAAAAAAAACCGTAAAAAAAGTGAAAAAAAGAATTACGAGTTTTCTCTCGTATATGGCATGTGCGACACTCGGGATTATGCAACGAGAGATCGGATCAAATAAATCAGCCTCAACGATAAATGAGAGAGATCACTATGAATCTATGAAGTTCTCTCTCTCTCTCTCTCTCTCTCTCTCTCTTGTTTAACAGCGAGACTTACCGAACATAAAGTTTGATTTGTACAAGCGATTAATTCGAATTTACCAATCGAATATACAGACTAATGTTTCTTTTTTCCAGATGAAAGTCAAATGTACAAAAGTTTAAAGCACGAACATGAAATTATTGCAGGACGAGAGTCTTTCAACAATTTTTTTTATCTGATGCCTGTCTTTCGTCTGGAATATAAATTTAATGGATTACGAAAGAATTTCGTTAAGCTGCATTTGTTAGCTGCCCATAAAACTTTTTTTTCACATGCAACTGTATAAATTTTCTCTATAACAGAGCAGTCTACATTGATTGATACAAATTTGCAAAAGTGATATTAGCAACGAATCATTTTCATTGAGCGCTCGTTTCTTTGCGTGACGAAAAATCCTCATATATGACGACCGCGATGAAAATATAAAAAGTCAAGATTTTACGCATTAAAAATAATAAATTTTGTGCCAAAAAAAAAAAATGGATGCAATATGAAGCTTATATAGTCGGAGAGATTTCGTTTATTTTAACGATACGGAGCTCGTGCTTGAGAATCGGGCAAAGATTATTAATAAAAGACCTTGCATTGTAGAGATACGTTTATAAACGTATGTACATATAACATGCGATTCGTGTAAAGCTCGTTTCTGCGCATTTATATAGTCACCCGTATGACGAACCGCGAAGTTGCAATCGCGATGCATAGTAATAGGTGAGAATCTCTGCTAGATCGTCAGCGCGTGATGCTGTCCACTTGGTGTATTGTATATACGTACATATATATATATGCATGCATAATTCATTGTGTATGTGTATGCGCGCGTGTATTCACTGTCGGGGCCGATTAAATGCAATCGACAACATCATTTCGTTGCATCGAGATTATGTAAACGAAAGAGAATTTCCTGATGAGTCAATAAAACGAGACTGGAAGTCGTGATCTATACGCAAAAACTCATCCAGTTACATCGATTGTCCCGATTTTAATATCAACTTGAGAAAAAAAAAAAAATTCATTAATTTTATCGTGATAAAATTATTGAGCAATTGTTTATTTGCGAGTGAAATTAGCTTCGAGCTAACAATCACGAATGGGCTCTTCAAATACGTTGCTATAAATTTTTCAATGCAATGTTACGCATTCATTTTTATCTGTATATTTATTTATTTTTTTTAATTATTTTATATTAATTTTTCTTTTTACCCATGGACACCAGAAAATTGAGTAAATCTTATTGAAACATTTGAAGAATTTCCAAAAACTCAATCGGATGGAAAAATCGTCACGATTCTCAATAATACCGTTTGCGAGAGAAAGGTGATGGACTATATTATAGATCCTTTTTTTTTTTTTTGCCCGAATCATTTTACAACGAGAGACATCATTATATTCGCTAAATTGTAGAAATATCGATGAGACTGGCTGGTTCGTGTGAATCGTGACTGAAGTATTTGTGTACTGTTACCCCCATATTCGCTTTTTTTTTTCATCTCGAGCAATATATAATTCGGTTCCGGTGTACGATTCGTAAAATATCACGACTACTATTCGCTGGCGTTTGAACGTTGTAAAATATTAGTCTACGACCATCGGACGAGCGACACTTTCGCGCAATATATACTATATATATTTTTACGAGATGGAAAAAGTGCAGGTCGTAGATTGCGCGACGCTATACTTGACCTGCATAAAATTTTTTATTTTATCAGTGATCGGCCGCTCAGGCAGACGAAGGAAAAGAAAACAAGGATTAACCTTATTTCAATAATTACGAAAAAAAAAAAAAAATAATAGTAATCGTTAAAGAACCATTAAAAAATTATTAGTGGACATTTTGATCGAAATGGAAAATAATTTTCTTTAATTATGAAACTGGAGTGAGAATTTTTTATAGGAATTTAAAAAAAAAAGCAGATCCCTGTTCCTCTTCTCATTCTAGACTAGTCTAATATTCAAAGATACCGTAAATAATTGCGAAAAAGACGAAAATCTGTGCTAAACTTTTACTGGCAATTCTCTCGTCGCTCTGGCTCTGCTGTGCGGATGAAATTAGCGGGTGTTGAGCAGCGTGTGGTTTCTCTTTCTTTCTTTTTTTTTTTATTTATTTATTTTTCTTGCAATCGTCTTTCTCAGCCCGAATGCGATTTGAACGAAAGTTCTTTCGATCGTCGTCGTTCTCTGACAGCTCGGCGCATCTCGTGAAGAGAGACGACCGTGTACTTGACATTTTTTACAAGTTTCAGACGCAAAGTCATGTCAATCGAGCAATGAAGCTCCTAAAAGTTATATATTTCAGTCAATTTTTGAGGGAAACTGATACGAATAGAGACGCTCCCGTGTCTATTGACGCGTGTAATGAAAATTTGGATGTAAATTTGCCGAAAAACGACGAATTTTTCATATTATATCATGTACACTTTACTCTAACCGCCGTTAACATCACTTTCAGTAAAAGGCACCATTCGAATAATCAAATCATTGAAAAAAATGACTCACGTCAATTTTGATTTTTTAATTTTATTTTTTGCAAATAATTTCCTAAACACGAGAACGCGATTGGCCTGACTTTGCCACCGAAGCAAATTTCCAATTTCAATTTTCCTCGCATCTTTAATTTCGTTACAATTATTATTATTTTTCATTCAAGCCGCGAAAACTCTAAAATAAAAACAGCGTTAGTATTCTCCTTCGAATATAATTTCGGATTGCTCGGGAGAACAAAAGTTATTTCTTTTTTTTTTTTTTAATTAATCTGAGCGAGGATACTCCGTCATTTAAATATTAATAACGTGCACTCACTTTTAATGGCTGACGATCGGAACGACGAGGACCGGTTGCCCTCACCCTCCTCCATCGTCGTTCTCGCGGTTTTTTTTTCCATTCTCGGACACGCGAACTACTTACATGTTTTTATATGCTTTTGCGTTAGAGGGAAAAAATTAACGTTAATACGCGGATTTTGTTTGTTTTTTATTCTTTTTTTTTTTTGCAATCAACTTTTGTTAATTCCACACTCTGGTTAGTTAGCAGACGGACGTTCCATCCTGTACCGTGAAAAATCGTCGTAAAATCTGCAAAGAGACAAAGAGACGGGAGTTAGAATTGAAAAGATGAAAAAAAAAAGATGGAATTGAATGAAATTGGAATGATTACACAAAAAGTTGGATTGACGCGATAATGAAATATCCGATTGCGTATAAAAGCCGGAAACCAGGTCACCGATCACGCTCTGTCCCGAAACGCTATATATATCCGTTCCCAGCGTTTTATGTTGGGGCAAAAAAAAAACGAATAGTTCGATCGAAAAAAATAAAAACAACCAGATGTTCGTGTTTTTCGTTACTAAGCACATTGGGGGAAACTTTGCCGCGCAATTTTTGCCGACAGAAAGTGTTGAAAATACTTCAAGAATTCGTGCGCTGTATCAGCAAATTCAATTGAATAATTTGGGCGGTTGATATCATTTTTCTGCCTCTGCGTTCAGCGAGTTTGCAAATTTTTTTCGTCGCTGCTTCCACTCGTGTACGAAATTTTAGGAAAAAATACGAATGCATTGTTGCTGTAATTGTTGAAGTTACAAATTACATGTAATTACCGTTCTGGATAGTTGGCCCAGCTCCACATTAATTCCTATTTGGGACAGCAAATAACTAATATCGACTTGGGGAACTTTGATTAGAGAATCCCCACTGCGCGGTGCATGGTCTTATAGGCGTGTTGTATGGTGGGGGAAGCTCTCCGCCTATCGTGGCGAGGCTACCCACAAGGTCAGCTGCGCAAAGCAAAGTGCGCTACCTCAATTATTAAAACGAGTGTGGTGGGGGGCACCGATCCTACCGCAGTTCTTTAAATCGAGTTCGTAGTGTATATTGTATTTTACCGATCACATTTTTCGCCGGCGGAAGTATACGACAAACACAGCTATATATATATAGGAAGATAATATACATATCTAGTGCAAGAAGAAGTTTACTCAGCGCCAACATATTCGCGTTGAGCACTACAGAAGCGACGACGAGACGAAAAGTTAAAATTTTTTCAAGATCCTCTCTAAAGTGGTATATCCTTGGGGTGAGAGGATAAGAGCTCTTGAGGGGAGAGAGAGAGAGAGAGAGAGAGAGAGAGAGAGAGAGCTATGCCCGATTACATTTCACTTGACCAGCCTCGTCTTTTAATCGCGCTTCGACCTCTTCTCTCGATATCTTATCTATGCGACCCAGTCGGCCATGCTCTATTAGAATGCTCCAAACTATACGTATTGTATACTGAAGAAGAAAAAACATGGAACGATTGTTTTTTTTCAATTATAAAACGTTGTTTTCTTAATAAGCATTACATAAATTGTGACGAAAATGCGCAGTCGAGTGAAAGAATAGAAAACAAAAATTGCGGATCGTTTTCCTATGTTTGAATCATTTTTGCCGGTAATTCGATTCGAATTAATAATCATGCTATTAAAAAAAGGTTTATTAATAATCAGTGTTGAAAAAAAATTTATTAAAATACTTCTGAATTACATTAGATAGCAAAATCATAATTTTTTCATTGACACACGATGTCCAAGTATACTTGAATTCATTCTTCAAAACACACATTATGCAATCGATAATTTTCTCACACATTATTTATCCCGTTTGATTAAAATTTTTTTTTTTTTTTCGTGACGAACGCCATAAAAAGCGAACACGAGCCGGGTCATCACAGCCATCATTTCAGCCTTATCGTTTTAATTGAATTTTCAACGTTCGGTATATAGTATTGATTGAAATCAAATCATTCACTTCGTTGCTCGAAGAAAAAAAAAAAAAAACATCTAACTTATTTGCTCTGACCGTGAAGCGCGTGCGTTCACACACGCAAAACTCAAGAGCTAAAGCCATCCGCATATATATATATATATATATATATATATATATATATATATATATATATATGAAAGCAGATGCGTGATGCATATCACAACCGAGAGAAATTAGCATTACTTATGAGAATATCCTCAGAAAACACACGTCGTCTCGTCTGCACGATAAGAGAGACTACGCAGCAGTTTCTACGGTAGCAAAAGATTAGAACTCATGTTTATTTAATTTTTTTTTGTTTTTTTTTTTTTTTCGCAAACAAGGTCTTTCCTCACATTTCATTTATTCATGATGGCAACTTTTTCATAGATCGATGAAGAAAAAAAATCATTATTTTCCCTACAATGTTCAATAAACAACTCAGTGATTTTGTCTAGTCTCTCTCTCTCGCAAAAATCTATCCTTGCTTGTGAATGTGAAACGTCAGTAATGATGGTCAAATTTATCAAAACTCATATCTCGGAATTTACTTGTTTTACGATATAGCCTTCTTTTGTATGACCGCGAAGTTACGTGAAAGTTCTCAAATATCTATAAATAATGCACACGTTCTATTTTTACGATTTCGTGCGTCCACAAATTTGTGTCGATATAGCAGGCCGGTATAGTGGCACTTGTAAGAGAGACACTCGCGGACGCGAAGAGCAATAATAATAAATAAAAAAAAAATACGAGGACGCTACCCGTGTGCATCGAAATCGCGTCACAATCCGTGAATTAATCTCGACATTGGCTCAAGTATAAAACATACAAAAGATAAACATATTCGTGTATTTTATTTTTTATTTACACACCCGCACATATGTACATTTGTGTGTGTAAATTAAAAATAAATTGCAACAACCGATGATAATGATCCAAGAAATGGGGAATTTATAAATGAATAAAGTTTATAATCGAATTAACTGAAATTAGATCAAATCGATTTTGGACGAGAAGACCGTCTCGGATTAATGAAAAAAAAATCGTCATAACATCAATTACGTTACGAGAAAAATATAATACGTCGCTCGTATAACAGAAGCTCGGACACGATCCGGCTAAACCGCAAGAGCGAAATGAGAAACGTCGTGGCAATTTATTTCTCATCGTTTTATTTTCCTTCTCTCGCATATTATCTCGATCGTGATGACAAATAATTTTTTTAGGTTTCTCGTTTACCTAAAATATGCCCCGATCGTTTTCGCATCGTATAACACGGCACCGAATTTTTATACGAGTATATAAATGTCGAGTGCGTATATATACATTCGCTTTGTATGTAGAGCACAAATATGTACATTTATATCCGTATTAAGGTATTTGATTCTGGAATTCTCTATTATTCTGATGCTTTTCTACTGGAAAAAGCCAACTCGAGGAGAGAAAGGCCACGCTCAGCAGTGAGCTCTCGCGTGTGAATTGGAACTCTGGATTTTTTTTTTTTTTTTTCTGCAGCCTTTTGTATACAAGAATCATATAATACCCGCGATGCATCTTCACTCACGTTGCAATTCGTCTTTCGACCGTGAAAAAACAAAGTAATAACAATAATTGCCACCAGACATGTTCGAAGACTGATTGAGAGTAAAGAAAAAATTTAATATATATATACCGAAGAACGAATCGATCGAAAGGAAAAATAGAGAATAAAAAAAAAGGTAATTGATAGAATTGAATCATCGAGTTCATTTTGCTGAAAATTGTTTTTAGCAAAGTTTTATCGATCGATGTTAATATTCACGTTGAACGATATTTTTTAGCATTTGGAGAGAATTATAGTGTGATTTATTATCAAATAGGTACATCGATCTATGGTAATTCTTTTTTTTTTTTAAGGTTCTTGTGGGGCCAGATCAAAATGCTACAATTGAGCTGAATTTTTTTCTAGATCTTTGTAACCCTTGATCATCCTGTGCAGTATTTTTAAATTACAGTTATTAGTAAATAACAGTACAGTTTTTTTAAATTCAAAAACTCAACGTGTTTCGTGTCCTTATCACATTACACTTATGGAAACGTTTCGATCGTCTTGCAGTATATTAGATATAACTGCTAAAAAAATGCTACCAAGAAGTTGAAAAAATAGATACAATTCGACTAACTATTGAACTATAACTTATTGTAGCTTAAAAGTGAGAATTCCGTTTGTGCTAATTTCAGATATGTTCAGTTTGAATTTTTTTTTCGATAATAGCGGTAAATCAACACAGCAACTTCAATCCCCGATGAAAGTTGTTCGGAAAAATTGGCTGAACATTATGAAAAACAAAAAAAAAAATCGGGATCGTTATTTTCGGAGCTTTCAGCCTATCGAAGATGAAATCCTAGAAAATCCAAATGACTCTTCGTTCACGGTTCACGGTTCTTATTTATTTAAGTATCTGAACGTAGCTCGTGAAATTTAAATAATTTTCACAATCAGTCGCAATCATGTCTCCGAATGAATAAAATGAAAAATATTTCATGCATATTTAATCCATATCATATACAATTATGATAATTTCACGCCAATCAGTCTATAATTTCACGGCAGTACCCCCGTGCTTGATTAAACGACCACAAACGTCGATTCCTCTCTCGCTGTATCCTCCTTCTTTACATATGCACACGAGCCATTTTCCATTAAATCAGCTTTTCCCGAATCTCTTGATAATTTTCTCACCTCAAATACGGGGATTTTTGACTTGACGATTTTTTTTATCGTTCATGCTCCACAAATATTCTCAAATCTTCTCCGAAGTATCCACGAGAATGAAAGGTCTTCGAGATCATGAACGAAATAAAAAAAAAAAATGGTTTTTCGATTCTTTTCGCTAAAAAAATGGCCAGCAACGATAAAAATACAAAAAAAATATTGCGTTCAAAAGGTGTGTAGGTGCATTTTTTTTTTTTTTTTTGACATGACAAAGTGGCTGATTCGATAATTTTTTTTTTTTTCGTTATTCCCACAAAACGAGAGAGCGATTTAATTTTTTTTACTGACAAATCGATTAAATTTTATACCGCGAATATATTATTCACGTTTGTCTTTTTTTTTTTTTTTTTTCAAGTCAGCCGCGAGTAAAATGTTCAAATCCGTCCGATAATCCCTCCTGTCATGCTCTCCGGATGCCGCGTTTTCCCTCATTCTTACCGCAGTTGATAACTTTCGACTCTTTTTTTTTTTTTTTTTTTTTTTTCGTCATTCAACCGCGGATCAATGATTTCTGATGTTCGAATGAAAATTATAATTTAAGAGAGTCTCGACGAGAGCCAGCTTGCGAGAAAGGATATTTATATATATATATAATATATATATATAATCCTATTACGTAACGCAATTATATATTTTACGCTTCTGCTGGAGGTTTACGCTTCTCTGGCTCTGCACGAGCATCAAGACTCCTTTCTCGCGACTTTTCAGCTGTTACGGCCATATTTTCCATTTTTCATCGACACGGCGAGTCACTCTACAGTCGCGACTTTCGATCTGTGAATGCGCAGATTAATGAAAAAAGAAAAAAAAAATTGCACGGAAAAAAGAACAATCTTTTTGCTCATTTTTTCGATGTATATATATATATTTTTTTTTTTTTATTAATTTATAAACGTATTTTAAAAAATATAAAAATACGTATACGTATCGAGGATGCAGATTAATTGAGTCTGAGAAATTGCGAGATCGGTATAGTGAATCGATGTAATTAAAATCCATTTTTAGCCAAATCAAATGTGAATTATAATTGAGACACGATTTAATGAAAGATTCGACTGTACTTTCGGCACCTTTTGAACATCGCGAGATTCTCTCTCTCTCTCTCTCTCTCTCTCTCTCTCTTCATCTTTGCGCGCATTCTTCGCGGATTCCTCGGAGTCTGTGATTATGTGCAATTTTTCCTCCACACTTTACGAATTTTTTAATTTATTTTCAGTTTTGTTTTTTTTTTCGTTTATCTCCGTAACCGGAGTACACGGAGCGAGACGTCGCCAGGGGTACGTGTAATACTTTTAACATTTGCATATTCGTGGATCGTTCAAGCAATGGTGAAAAATTTCCGTGCGTGAAACGACACACAGTGTGGTCTGACACAATTGTCACACACATTATAATAGCGATATACGATATAGTGCTATACAATACACGCATATTTATAGTTGCGCAAATGTCACGAAAGTCTGCTGTCGCATCGCCATATACATTCATTCGTTAGAAAAGGTGATTGAGTCGGTATTATTATTTATGCTCTTGTATTGTCTGCTTCACGCACAGTTTAGAATTTTATTATCTCACTCGAGCTCGATAACAAAAGTTTCATAAAGAGACCAGGCATATCGTTATCCTCTTTCGATTTTTTGTTCCCCTTCAAAAATCTCTTTCCGCGCGGGCTTTTGGAAAATATTACGAGACGAAAAGTCTCTCAAGGTAAAAGTCTCCCGAAAAATCATTCGTAAAGTCAATTTTAATATTTATTTTGTTTTTTTTTTATTTTTTTATTTTAATTAATTCATGTGCAGTCATCAATCACGATATTATTTGACCAATTAATTTTTCTACCAAATTGAATTGTTTCTTTTTATCTCAGTGAGAAATGATTCGCGGCTTTTTTTTTTCGTTTCATTCGCAAAAAAAAAAAAAATTTCAAATTTCGTATCTTCAGTCATCAATTACGAAATAGACGTGCGACAATGGATTTTTATCAATCAATTGAATTCTCGTCAATTTTCGCAAAATTCGCCAACGAAAATGTGACTGCGAAGAGAAAATTGATTTATTTTTTGTGAGTTAAAAGAAAAAAAGAAAAAAATAATTGGATTAGCTCAATTTTCGTTCCCATACGAATAACCGAATCTGGCGATTAGAGGGACGAGAATATATGAGAAGAAATTTCGGGAGAATGCAGCCGGGAGGAGAAAGGGCGATGCATAACCGCGATGTATACGGCCCGCCCCTTAATTCGAAGGCTCATTTGAATTTTAGCTCGGAATAAAGTGTATAGCGTATATATGGGGTGTGGGTAAGTAAAGTATATAGTGTAGGATAAAATCACGCGATCGACTCACTGGAAAATTTGTCAGTTGCACGCGACGCGCGGAGATGATCCCGACGATGGTCGATGGAATTCCAAAACGTGCACACAGCCCGATTGATATGCGAGTGGCTGATGATTACTTTTTTTTTTTTTTTTTTTTTTTTCTTTTTTCGAGCACAATTATAAACCTTCTCGCACGATTTTATGCACTATGAGAATTTTTAAAAAATCATCGGTGTTTTGACATTCGTTCACGGAGACCGCGATGATACTACACGTGGTTGATAGATCGGCGAAAGGGATGACCGTCGAACGTACCGTCAATCGCGAGAGCTCGCTGCTCACTGACTGTCATTGACTGCGGGGGCGAAGAATATCGCGACGGCAATCCCCACCGTGTTACTTCTCCCCCCCCCCCCCCCCCCGCCACTGCCGCGTTTCGTATCACCGCATATATCGCGACTATCGCCGGGACGCGTCGCCGTGATAACGCGACTTATATTGTTTCTCGTTCACCGGCCGGCGATATAAATAAATATAACATATTATCGTATAGTCGTTAAAATATACAGATGTTTCTTATCGATGCATCGTAAAACCCGTTTTTGAAGATTTTTTATTTCTTCGTAAATTTTCGCTCATTGTTTTTTTTTCCTCTATATATATATATATATATATATATATATATATATCTTTCTTGTTTCCAAGAGTCAGTTTATCGGAATAATCATCCGTTTAAATATTTATGGCGTTGTTTGTCTCGAAGTGATGATTTTTTTTTCACAATTTAAAGTTACATGTAGGTGATATGTACAATCACATTAAAAATTTGATTTCAATGTGAATTTTTGTATTATGGCAATCGAATGAAAATTAGAAAGCAATTAACTTTATCGAAGATAGAAGAAACATTATGTTTTGACTTTGATGATTTAGCCAAGTTATCAAAAAATCAATGAAAATAAATTTTTAGGCGAGTTTTTTTTTTTTGTTATAAATTAGAATTATGATTATGGCAATCACTGGAATATCATACTTCGCTTTTTCCACACGTTTTTTTTTTTTGTTTTTCATGACGCTTATCGTCACTATTTAAATTGCGACAATATTATTCAATCGCATACGGCTAAATTTTTATCTTTTCGGTGATTTCACCGACTGCTCGTTTGCAATTTAAAATTTTTCAAACTAGGACATTCTAGGCATGAATTATTGACTAATTGAAAATGTCTCATCACTAATCATCGTAATGCGAGGAAAAATAGTTTTTTTTTTTCTTCAAAATACTACCATCCATCGCTCCATCAAAAACACTCAGTGCTTCGTTCCCCCCCTCTCTTGTCCCCATATATTTAGCTACATTCTCATTTTGTTTTTCAATCAATAAATTATCGAATTATCAATAAATATCCGAACTATGTTCTCGAAAATTGAAAATATTATCGAAAAAAAATTGTTTCACAACGTTCTGTCCAAATTTGTGAAACCAATTTGAACTTACAATGATGAAAAAAAAAAAAAAAAAAAACGATGAATCAGCTTGCACGGTACTGTCGATCATCCCAATAAGACTTTGCTTTCGAACGTTATATCCAGCATATAGACAGGAAAATCCAGCAAGTTTTTAACTCCTTTGACGGCGAGAGAAGTATAGATAGAGAAGTCAAGAGCGCGCATTATGCATAAAACATCGTTAAAATTGGCCGGAAAGAGTTTTAGAATTCCGGTATACATTCGCGTGGAACAGCTCGTGTGGTATCGCACGGAAAAGCTTCGAGTATTTTACAACTTGTATACATCTACTTTTGTAGTATACCGAAGAATATGATAATTTATTCTGTACCACGCGCTCGCATTAAATTTCCAAACAGTTCCTTGCTCTTGGTACGATCTCTGAGCAACGGGAGACAAATATACATATGTATTTATATATGATACATGGTATATAACGAATTGTACACGTTGTAGAGCCGTTAGAGGAAAAGACCGGGACTATATCGAGGGCTTAGGACCAGAAAGGCGTAACCCACAAAAAACGGACTATACTGCCATAAGGGCGTATCCCCAACTTTAACACGGAAGTTCCATAAGAGCAAAATTAATCAGCCTACAGCCAGAAGGGCGTAAGCCCACACTACAATACTGCCAGAAAGGCGTAAGCCACGAAAAATAAAAAAAAAAGTGGCTTACGCCCGTCTGGCAGATCATTCATCATTTTTTTCCGGATTTAAATCGCCTGATTACAGCCAGACGGGCGTAACCCTCTTTTTTTTATTTTTCGTGGCTTACGCCTTTCTGGCGGATAACTGGTCAGTTTTTTCCGAATTTCGATCGTCTACTTACTGCCAGAAGGGCGTTACCCCAAAAAAATTGAAAACGTGATGTGTGTGTGTGTGTGTGTAAAATTTTGAAAATGTTGAATAGATTTGAAAATTTTTGAAAAATTTGAAATTTAAAAAAAAAAATTTTATTTTGAAAAATTTGAAAACTTCGATTATTATGCGACAACGACTAAATATGCGCATGCAACCATTTTGCAAATGATATATTTCGTTTTTGTTTATATTTCGCATTAAAAAATATTAGCAAATAGCAAATAGGTTCCTGACCAGCAACTGCCGAGTTTTTCTGACCAGCAACTCGTCAGTCTGCCAAGACTGGCACTGAACAGATTTGCGTTACACACCTAGTCTGGAACTCGACAGTTTACTGGCCATCAACTGGCCAGAAAGATGGAAAACTGGCCAGCATCTTACACACATCACGTTTTCAATTTTTTTGGGGTAACGCCCTTCTGGCAGTAAATAGACGATCGAAATTCGGAAAAAACTGACCGGTTATCCGCCAGAAAGGCGTAAGCCACGAAAAATAAAAAAGAGGGTTACGCCTGTCTGGCTGTAATCAGGCGATTTAAATCCGGAAAAAAATGATCAATGATTTGCCAGACGGGCGTAAGCCACTTTTTTTTCTCTGCGGGTTACGCCTTCCTGGCAGTATTGTAGTGGGCTTACGCCCTTCTGGCTGTAAGCTGATTAATTTTGTTCTTATGGAACTTCCGTGTTAAAGTTGGGGATACGCCCTTATGGCAGTAAGGTAATGAAAAGTCGAAAAACAGTGGGTTACGCCCTTTTGGTCCTAAGCCCTCGATATATACTTGACGCGGGATGTTGTTTGACGAATTGACGATATATTTACACGTTGTTGCGTTGGATAAAAATTTTGAATAAATAAAAAATAAACAATCAAGCTTACGCGTTATCGATGGTTTCAGGGAAATTAGTTGAAAGCTCTTGTTTATCCGTCCCAAAGCCATCGACTTATTCTTAAAGTCCCAAAGCCACCGAAAGAATGTACAAAAAAAAATCAAGTCTCAGAGTTGGATTACGTCCAATAGCCTCTCCTCGCAACCCATGGAAAACAGAACTGTGGGTAAAAAAAAAACAAAAGTCTATTGACGTCAATTTGAAGTTGGAAAATAAACATCCTGGGGCTTTGGGAACCGTGGTATAACTTTCGCGCAGAGTCTTCGAGACAACTTTTCAATGTCGGGAAGCCGTATATATATATATATATATATAGAGCGCAATCTCGCTGGAATTCTGGAGAATGCGTCAAGTAACCCCCGCATTATCAGAGGCGCTGGATCAACCTTTACATATGATGCTAGCGATAAATATTATAAATCGATCGATCAAACGAAACCGCAATCTTTTTGTTCCCTATACCGACGAGTGTCGAATCTGCGAGTGCGTGAGCCAGGTGGGCCAATCAATCAGTCATTCCGGAAAAAAATGAAAAATTCTTAAAGTGCACGTATCCTTTTCAAGACCCAGATTTTCTTAAAACTCTCGCGTCTCGGAACGCGACGCGTAAAATATCGTATTGGAAAATGAGAAGAAAAAAAAGCTCGTAACTCGATTGAAATGCACACTCAACGTGGAATGGATCGACGTCATGTTGAAAATTTGGAATTTGACGAACGACGGATTGAAAAAGAGGGGGGTGGGGGACCTAAATATCGATCACATTGGATGAAATTTTTCACCATCCGTGTTGTTCGAAAAAAAATGCAAACTTTGCAAGCTAAGCGAGCGTGAGCCAAGCATATCTCGTGTCATCGATAAACCGCGAGACGAGAGTGAAGATTTAAGTTAGAGTCGCGCTACGAGTCGCACGTACGCGTATGCAAACGAGCAATCGTGTGGCGAGGAACAAAGAGAATCGAACAAGAGAAAATGTAGAAAAATAGGGAAATTCGAACCGTGAAATATCCGCATGTGAGAAATTTACGCGTCTCTGCGGAGGATTGAACGAGTTTCTCGATTTTCGTTTAAAAAAAAAAAATCAAACATCACAAATTACAATCCGGATGTGCGTACAAAAAGGTTTTCAGCGAATCAAACAAAAAAACCGCCCTTTTCAATAAAGATTGCTCAGCCATTTTTATCGCAAAGTTATATACAATTTTAAATCCCACTGCGACCATGTTTTATTTTTTTTTTAATCGCGAAGGTTTCGTCGGCTTGTATGAGTAACATGAAAAATCAGAGACTAAATACGAGAGGCTGAAGATCAAAAGTCGGCATAGTTGGCGTGAAATGCCCCGTTTGAATAATGCGTGCGTGTATTTTGAAAAAAGAAAGATTGAAAAAAAAAATTCGGCTCTTTTCAATAAGGGCTGCTCGATGATTTTTGTCGGGAAATTGCCACTTGAGGGGAGCAGCAAAAGACCTTTTTATACCCTCAGATGATGAATGAACACGTCCAAGCGATTATATACGTATACGTCCTTTTGAATTTCATCGCCTCGACGTTTTTCGTAAGATCAACGAGAACTGCACGGTTTTATACTTTCATCTTTTCACATTGATTCTCGTGATAAGAATGCAATTAACCCTTGTCAAAGAATTGAGTCACGATGAGGCTATAATATCCACATGTTCGTATTAATAAATGAATAAGTAAATAAATACGTGACTTATACGTATCGTATAATTTAATAATAGAAGACACCTTATAGTAATTAAAACATTAATTAAAACTCATCACCAGTTATCCTATACTAGTATACAATATGTATTATTAAACTGCAACTGTATATGCACTCTCTGTTATCAAAGATGCATCTACAGTAGCATCCAAAAATTATATTGCACGAGAATTGCATATAATATCAGATATTCTTGGTGACAAGCTTAAAAACAGTTTTGCAAAAAAACACATAACCACTTTATTTTCGATAAGATTTTCATAAATTGCAAAAAATAATACTATACCTTCAAATTTTTATGACCATTATTCAATAAAATGATTTTATTTTACATTCAAAAAAATTCCAAAATGTAACCTTTAGTTTCGTTCTTCCTAGATGTAACGTGAGCTCTTGAGTTCCTACGACGAACGTCGAATTTATTTCGCGTCTACCAAAACTCTGATACCTAATATAATTATTATGCCAAGAGTCTTTCACGAGGAAAACAGTTATCAGTTTAGACATTAATATACATATATACTATATATAGAAGAGATACGAGTTGGCACGATTACAGCGAGTCGTGCAGTTAAAAAAAAAAACCTCTGCTACATATCTCGCACACGTGCAAAATAAATTATTAGACTCTTTAAATCAGGTGCTTCGAAATGAGTGCAGTGTCGTTAAGATAAATATCATTGCATCACGAATCCACTCAATGCGCTTGTACGTATTCCCGTCTCGGTGTACTTTTAACGAGCGCTTTTCTTACGAATATCTTAACGAGAACGACTCTCGTCTATCTGCTGTATCGAAAGATTTAAATAATTCACTTTGTCGTGTCACCAAGGACCTCGCCGTAACTTTGTCGCGTTAATGTACGATCGTTTTAGTAAAAAAAAAAACAAAAAAGTCGCGTCCCTGAACATGTGGGATAGGCTTATGTGAGACAGTCGCTCATAAACTGGTATATCTTTATGCTAATCGAGCATTATATACTCATTTTACACTCGTAAGAAAATATAAAAATAAGTATCTTCCATTTTTATACGATTTTGGATGATTTCAACGATGCAATGTCCGAAAGATATTTTGAAAATTAGCGCGCGCACTCAAGCTCGCCGCCATGCTCTGCTTTCCTACCCATGAGCCCTTGCGCGTCCCGCGTCAGTCTTTACGAAAGAACGCCACCGAAGAAATTTATCTCTGGTTCCTGCTATCGAATCTCGCGAATATCCCGCAACATCCTCAATTGTGCATTTTTTATCGTGGAAAAAAATGATTCATCGCTGACTCTCGTGCATCTTTAACGGTAATTTGTCAATATTTTTCGCATACATCTGCATTTGTTTCGGGAATTCGATGATCTTAGCCTCGATTTAAACGTCGTGAGGCCGATGCTCATGAAATTTTTACTTTTTTCTGACTAAAGATGCTCCTCGACGTGGTTAAATAAACAAAGTTTCAGTCATCATTAATTCAAGAGTCACACATCATCAATGAACCGAGTGCAAGAAAAAAACCTGAAAAAGTGAGTGGTAAACCTTAACCTCTCGCCTCTGGCACACTCCGAGGAATCCGCATGTGTTCTACTTGTATATTTTTGATTGGCGAATTCGCATTTGCTCATTTATCCCTCAATTGATTTTTTTTTTCAACCTCATAATTTTATTGGTCATTCGTCTACTTTTTCGCAATTATGACGAGTTTTTCTCATTCGAATGCTGATGATTTTAAGCAGTTTCGATACCACTTTCGAAAATGATGCAATCAACTCAATTTTTTTTTTTTTAATAAGTGACAAATATATTAAACGTGAACTGCTGAAATTTCAAGTCGATCCTCCACGTCGTTTTTGTAAAAATAATTTTCAAAAATTTGGCTTATACACGAGAGTAAATGGGAGCAATATTTGTTTGAGCTATCAATTCCATTAAAATACTACCACCCGCATAAAATTTATGTCAGATTTTTATTAGATCTTTAATATGACTGTCAACAAATTTGAATAGGTTCGTCCATCTGGTTTATTAGTTACAAGCCAAAACATAAGCTCACTATCCACGGGTATTGGCGATCTAAGGTAATATTATTACCTTATGGCGATCGACACTAAGCATGCGACTCCTAGCGGGTTTTTGACGAACTGCTATTGGAGTGCAAAAGACTTTGGCCAGGTTCGGAAATTGGCTGACAGTACTGTCAGTACTGGAAAATCTATAGTGCAAGTCACGGATACTGTACATTTTCTAGTACTGACAGTACTGTCAGCCAATTTCCGAACACGGCCTTTATTTGTAAACGCGATGCACACGATACAGCGTGTAAATTAGTTTTGACATTTCTGTACCTGTTCAAATTAACAAAAAAAAGCTGTAGTTGAAATTTTTATATTATTGGATATCGGAATGGAGACTGTCGAAAGGGTCGAATCTGCGAAATTCAGCCCAAAAGTGAAATCTAACACTATAGCAGAGTTTATTGTTGCGTGTTCGAATGTCATTCTCGTCCGTTCACGGATCGAGACGTTGACATTTCACCGGTTTCCCGTAAAAAACGCCGGTAAAGTATCTCGGACAAATTTATTCGCCGTGCGTGAAATGATAGATCGACGGAAAATGTGGATAAGAGTGCTCAAAATGTCTCGATGCGACCCGAAGTCTTCAATCAGAGTGTACTCTGGCCCTAATATTTCGCGTTTTGTTTCGTTTTTTTCAGTACATCCAACTACCACCATTTGCCCGAACTTCATTAACTTCTTCTCCTTCAGTTACATTTCGGTTATTTAGGTCTCCTTTTACGAAATCGTAAATTTGTCGCAGTTTCACGTATAAACGTCCCATGTTTTCAATGCTAACTATGTCACAAACTGCACTCCAATAGCGCCATATTTCCGAGTGACGCGAGCGCCGCCATCGGTAGTGTCAATCGCCACGGTCAGACTCTCTTTTGTTTTGTTTTGTGCATGCCCCGCTCACCGCGCGCCGCCACGCCATCGTTTCCGCTTATTTAACGTTTATCCGAAGAAAGTTTGTATGAAAGGGTCGTTTGTCGTTTTGTTTCGTAAAAAAAAAAAACGAAAATCGCTTAAAAAAAAATATAATCTCCCCCATGAAATATATCCGCAATTTTAGTTAGACTCCGTAGAAAATACATCGACGGATAATCTCGAATTCCCACGTTCCCTTAATTTCATGACGCTAGGTGTGTTGGTGCGTTAACACAGTTTTCTGCCAACCTCTTTTCCTCTTGTATGTTCCATAAAATTAAAGAGCTCTATACGAACGAGCTGTCAATCCGTTCGAATCTTTGTCGTTATATACAAAAGCCGCAATATAATTAATCGAGCAATATAATTAATCGAGAGAGAGAGATACGCGACCGTTCGCGTCATGGAGACGAATTTTCCCCCGTTTGGTGAAAAAAAATCATTAAACAACATATTTAACCGTTCGCGAAAAGCTCCGATATGAAATTCGACGAAAATTTCGTGTTCCGGTAACGAGACTTTGCCGTAAAAAAAATACCGATCGTTTGTTTGAAATTAAAAAAAAAAAAAAACAACAACAATAAGACAAATTGAAAAAAGGAAAAAAAAAATGGGTTCGGAGCAAAGTTCTCAAGGCGGCGGTGGGCAGGGTAACGACGGGGCGCGCTCGAGAACGGCTCAGCTGCGTCGCGGCAAGAGCATGCCCGGCAGAGAAAGATTGCCCGAGGATACACCGCCGAGATGCACGAGTCCCGGTCCGAGTATCTGCTCGGACTCGGATTTGCCCTACATATCGTACACGGTCAACAGACCCATAGGGGATTCCCCAAAAATGACTAACAAACAGTCGCAGCTCTATCGCGGCAAGAGTTTCGGTCATCAGGAGATGCCGCGACGTAAATCCAGCTCCGGCGCTCCGGCTCAGAGAAAACCCACGACGGGGGGAAAGTCGGCTCACAGTATCGTCGTGGTAAAGCCGGCCGTCGACGATACGTCTGCCGACAAAGATCCCGATCGTCTCAAGCTTCAGGGTATTCCCATGTTTTTGCCCATAATGAGAGGAACTCTCAATCTTCCGCCCGGCGTACGAGATCCCGAAGTACTCGAGAGACTCGATCCGATCGGACTTTTTAATCTTTGCGCTCGTTATCAGCATCATCTCAATACGAACGCTCAAATGATAGCAACCGAACAGGGCGCGCTTTGCGCCGGCATAGACGCAGAAGCGAACAAATTAATGTTTCTGGCGGTCGAGAGACAGAAGAAATTTGCCAAATTCGCGGAACAAATGAACAAAGTTCACGAGCTTAGCAGACAATTGACCAAGTGCCATATGCAGTTGAATCAAACGCTCGAGAGTCTGGAGACTCTAAATAATTTGTTACCCATCAAGGACAGACTCGAACCTTTCGTCTGGACTACAGGATGAAAATATTATTATTATTATTATTATTATTATTATTGTTGTTGTTATTATTAAAACATTGATTGCACTATGAGCCGTTTTTTTTTTTTCATCGATCTTATACTCGAAATAGCACCTGTGATTGTAATATATCTGTGTAGATATGTATTTTATGCGCAATTATGGCAACATGTAGAAGAGTAATATATAGATTTAACGTTGGTTCAATGATGATTTTTTTATTCGATGCGTCTTATTCATCTTTTTTGCATCTATAAACTCAGTTCGGATCGTGGATAATTTATGCAAAAATTGAAAAAATTTTTATAATTATTATAATTATATTTATTATAATTATAAATTATTATAATTATTATAATAATAAAAAATTATTATAATTATAAAAAATTTTTATAATTATAATAATTATAAAAAATTTTTATTTTTTATAATTTTATTTTTATTTTATTTTTATTTTGAAAAAATTTATATTTGTAAAATTTGGTGAAGATTTTGGGGGTAATTATTATATTTATTATATTTATAATTATTATATTTGTAAAATTTGGTGAAGATTTTGGGGGTAATTATGCGGTTTGAGGGACTTTACCGAATTTTCATGATTTTTTTTTCCTGATAGGAAAACAACGTTCGAGAGACAATTATACAAGCAATAATCAGTCGGGGGAGCTTGGAAAAGTAATGTCTGAGTACCGCCTCGTGGAATTTTTACAAATTTTCCATGTCTTGGGAGGAAAATGTTTCCATGCGTATGTTTGCGTGTGTGGGTGAATGGGCAGGCGGGGCTTTTTTTATCGGGAGGGTTTCTTCTTTCTTTTCGCGGAGGCTTCAATGATATGAAATACCCAATAAAAACGCACGCCTCTTCCAATGAGAGCGTAGCATATTTTTAAACCAAGTATTAGCCCGGAGCGATTATTGTCCAAAAGAGCATTGTACAATAATTATTTTTTTTCCTTTTTTTTTTTTTTAATCGGCATCTCCGCTTTAACTGCGCCTCGACCCAAACCCAAACTGCATAATTACCGAAAATTGATTGAAAAGACAAATTTCTGTGACACAGGGACTAATTGGATTTATAAAAAATATTACCTTCTCCTGTTTCTATTTTATTTCACCATTGCGAGTCTCAAATAGAAGATTCAACGGAGATTTGTCCCTATGCTCCGCTTGCTACCTGAATCCCTTGAATCGGTCTATACTTACATTTAAATGGGAATTATTACCGGAGAATTGTCGTTTCGATTACGAATCTTTGAAATGAAAAGGAAAAAAAAAAAAAAAACTTCCAATTGAGCAATAATGGTTTTTCTTTATTCATTGATTATCGTACGTCGGAAGAATTTCGAATTTTCATAAGTCTATAGGCAGCTATAACGTCGTTCCGCTGTTTCTCCAGTAGTCTCCTCTCCGCGCTAGGAAGATCCTTTCTCTTGCCCGTCTTGTCGATGGAAATTTTGGCCGTTTTCGATACCTTTGCGCCGTTATCGCCAGAAAACAAAGAATTAAGAAGTAAATCTTTTGTCCCAGGAGTCGCTTCTCCTCCGGGCTTTATGGGCCTCAATTTAAGATCGGGCGGAGCGTGTACCACATCGCCGAACTCCACTTTTTCCCTGATCCCTTTGCAGTCGTCTATACTATTCTGAATCTTTTTCTCCTTTTTCAGCTCCAATTTGCGCTTTCTCTTCTGTACTTTTGTTAGCTTTGGCTCCGTCGCCGTCGCGTCAGCGCACTTTTTTCTCTTCTTCTTTTTTCCAATATTTTTGTGTTTCCTCATGAGATCGTCTATCTCATCGTCCGGCGCTTTCTTGACACCCTCGATATCTCCCGTCTCTGGATTTCTCTTTATCTCGACGTTGTATTTTTTTTCAAATGTCGTCTCATTGAGAAAGAGCTGAGTCTCACGATTTACGCGATTTATAAATGCGCCGGTGCTCTCGCCGAGATTCTGATTGAATATCGGCACGGATTTTTCGGGTTTTGCATTTGGATGCCTGATTGGATTTTGCGAGCCCAGCGTTATCAGGCCGCTCTGAATTTTTCCCTTTCTCTTTCTCTTTTTTCGCAATATTTTTCCCGATTTTACCGCATCCTTGAGCTTTATCATACGCTCGAGACTCTTGGGTATCGCTTGCTCGTCGATGTCTCTCGGGGGTGCGTTGATTTTCGTTTTTAACCTTAAAAAAAATTTATATATATATATATATATGTCACGAAATCAATCGAACGTGTCAGACTTTTCTCTCGATCGATTTATTCGAAATGTAATTATTACTCGGCCCATCTTTTTGCTCGTTGTTTATCCGGATCTTTGATTCCTCTGTGCTTCTTTCCGGGTATTTTACGACCCATTTTTTCTTTTTAATTCCTGCAAAGTGTCACTCGAGCACGTGGTGTAAAGATGCGCGAACGTGATTGGCTCGATGACCGATGACTTTTACGACATTTAACCGTCGTTAAATGACTACAACGCTCCAACGTATTTTAACCCCCGCGTTTAAATTTTTCATTTGTTCTCTTATCACGGAATTAGTTTTTGTTTTAATAAAAATACCTTGACAAGGTTATTGGTATTCAACATGCAGGCGGGGCCTATTCAATATGGCACAGAAAAGTTCCAGTGAATTAGAGCACAGTGCGACACAGTGTCGACATTTCTGATGGCTGAGCATAAAATAACGGTCATTTTTCATCTCAACGCGTGTGAACTTTGTGATTACGTCATCCCTCGAATAATTTTTTGTACGGACAGCAGCGCCCTGCGGATTCTCCTCGAATCTACGTTGTCTTTTTTTCTTTTTGATAGGTTAAGTCTCCGCATTTGTGACTGTTAAATTTCGCAATTGTCAGAATCGATAATCGACGCAAATTTTGACAGAATCTCAATTATTACGTTTTAGTGTTGAAGAAAATTGTTTATCTCGCTCGTGCGGGATTACAGTCGAGATATATTTTCATAGGAAATTTGCTCTCGTGCAAATTTTTCATTCCTAATAATGTGCAAAGAAAGTTTGACACGTGCATCGGTTACGAATGTCATTTCGATGACCTACAAAACGTAATAGTTATTCTTGTATCGTAATGACGACTCTCGCAAGACTGGGACCTGCAATTTTGGAGAATCGTTGCCGCAATGAAAGAATCGTGGCTATAATTTCCCGTCTCAGCAGCGAAAGTGAGCGAGAAATTTCAGCAGCAAAAAACAGACCCATGGTCACTGCGGAAGAATTAAATTTGCCAGGAAGAAATTCGACGAGTGATAGCGATCACGATGAATTGTTGGAAGTGCCAACTAATTGCTGCATGTCCGGTTGCTCGAATTGCGTTTGGATACAGTACGCGGAGAGGCTGAGTGAAAAGATGAGAAACAGCGAAGAGGATGTACAAAAAATTATCATGGACAAAGTCCAAGATCCAAATATGAGAGCTTTTCTGTCGATGGAACTGCGATGTCATAATCTCAAAAAATCTTAACGAATTAGGAAAGAAAATCGGTTGTATTAGACCAAAAATGAAACTATGCGATGAAAAAAATGTGTAAATAAATTTATTTTTACAGCAATGTCACAATAAATAATTATCCGCCTATCTACGAGTCTTGCGTAAATTTAAAAAAAAAAAAAAAATAATTTCCAACCCCTGACCGGCGAATAATGAATAAAATTGAAAATTCGAAAAACATCCTAGAGCGACAAATGGTTTTTTTTTTACCCCGAGAGATACGAAGCGCGTCATCGATACAAATTTATAAAAATAAAAATTTCATAAATTCACATAATTTGTATCACTGAAAGATCGCAAGGGCTATTTTGTCGTAGAAGCTTTTTTTTTTACCTAAAATTGAACAAAGTTTTGGAAAAAAAAAAAAAAAAAAAAATTACCGCTAACCGCCTAAATCCGTGAAATGGCATTGGCCGGTTCTCGGAAAGTTCAACTTTTCCTCAAGATTTTTTTTTTTTTTTTCCCCACATATTTTGCCTCTATCGCGAATCCCTGTCGTATCTGCTATCATTTCGGTTGTATGCCGAAGAGTACGCATAAATTTTGCAACCACGCCGATTGAGTTCGTAAACTTCGGATTTTGGCTCTTTTTTCCTTGAAAGCGAGCCACTCTCGTCTGTGCGCATTCGAGCGTGGTCCCCACTCGGTCGATGGTGAAAATGCATTTTTCCACTGTTGAATTGTCGAGAAACGACGATTTTTCAAAAGCGCATACATCGCCCAGAATGGAATTTGTCCTACGGCGAATGCGAGGATCATGATACCGAAAGCGTGCGCTGTCCAGGGAAACGACGAATTTTCATACGTCAATGGCGACAGAGTAACGATCGTGTAGAAAAAAATGATTATCAGTAGCAGAGGGGTAGCGAGAAACCAGCAAAATCGCCAATAGATACTTGGTTTTTTTTCGAGCATAAATTCAACGTCGTCCAGAAAATTCTCAAAACCGTATACCCATATAAAACCAACCACTTCGAAACAGGCAAGGATAAATACGACGAAAGACGTGCCATAGTAATCCACGAGAGTAAGAATGAACTGGCCGCCCTGTAAATCAGTAAAAAAAAGCCATTTAAAAAAAAGATTTTGTCTCTCATTAATCTATTTATCGACCGTTGATTAGTTTCTGCTGATTAAATTGAAAATTTAAGGTACATTAATTTTAGAAAAATTCAAACGTTACGACCGTTTCACATATTCATGAAAGTTCTATGCACGCGCTTTTTTTGGTAAATTTATCTGTCGCGCTGGGGAAAAAAAAAAAGTAATTATCGCATCGATACGTACACTTTTTTTCTTCCAATATTTGTTTTAACGATTTAAGAGAAGAAAAAAAAGGTGAATATTACGTTAGGTCTGTTTGAACGACGATAAAATAATTTTTTTCACTAACCGGTGTGACGTAGACGAGGCTACAGAGAAAACCGAAGAAACACGTTGGATACATAACTTGCCAGTATTTCAAATGTGGAAATTGTTCTGTGATACCACTTATTATGCTTCCGTTCATGCCAACCGCGCTGCCAACACCGAGAATGTACATCATGAGAAAAAATAAAACGGCGAAGAGCTGAAAAGTAATAATAATTTGTGAAATGAGAAATCATAATGGAAATGTTCGAGGAGTGTGTGGGTGCAAATTAAGAACAGGAGATGATACAAAATAATAACATTCATTTTACTCTGCGCACAAAAGTCCGATGTGTTCAATGGAATTTTTGTCTTTGACAAAAATACCTTTTGACTTCCGTTACGTGGTGGTGAAATGGAAATTCAATGATACTTAATGGCAAGTTATCGCCTCTACTTTTTTTTTTTTTTTCTTATATTTAAATGTATTTTAAAAATTATCATTTTAAAAAATGTTAAAAGTCTCACCTGTGGCAGCACCGTAAATTTTGCAATCGCGTCCGGATAAGACACAAATGCCAAACCCGTGCCAGCACGAACAACCGATTTAATATCGTTCGTTCCCATTTCGTGAGCGAGATTTCCCAATATACCGAACATCGTAAAGCCAGCAATCATGCTCGTCAGTGTATCGAGGGTAGTTATGATCAATACGTCTCTGCAGCACATTAAAAAATTTTTAGAGCCTCGGTAACGATATAATTTTACAATATTATTTTTGCCTTCGATATTCGCGGGCAAAACTATTTTTTTTAAATGTGAATTGGAATTCTACTTTGCTCCAGAAATTTATCCCTCGAGGCAATATGTGATATCCCCAACCAATTCCAATTCCCATCACAATTTTTGGATACAATTTTTTCCAGAATTGCATTAATAACACGTTTTTTTTTTTTTTTTTTCCGTGAAAAAGCATAATCTTACCGAACATCGCGAATTAAGGATGCTTCACGTATACATTTGATGAAATTTGATGAGAATTTTCAGCACTTTGCAGTGAAACAAAAATCTGAAAAAAATCAACTATTTAGGAGAATCCTAAAAACTTTGATTTTTAGCAATAAAAATGCCCGTAAAGTTATCAACGAATTGATTTTAAAAAAATTGTCAAATAAATCGTCAGACATTTCTTTTTATTTTCGAAACAAATGAATTCGTTCTTTTTTTTTATAATTTTCCTCGTTTTTTTTCGAAATTCCTGCTTTCAAATGATTTGAAGGCTGCATTAAATTGAATTTATATTCGTTACAATTATTGAAAATAATTAAATATTTAAATGAAATAATATTCAATATTTAAATATTGTTATTAAAATAAATATATAAATATATTATCGTAAGGCTTTCGAAAAAAAAAATTCGAAAAAGACGTAAATACGGAAAAAATTCTCGCATTTTCAAAAAAGTCAGCACATTTATTTTAAATAACAAAAAAAAAAATTATTTTTATTGCCGATTCGTTGGACAAATTTTTCGTTCAAACAAAAAAATTTTTTGGCATTGTCATTATTGAAAATCATTCTTTTCTTTTCATATCTTCAATACGTTTCATTTCTTCAGATTTTTTTTCACGCGTAGCAAAGTACTTTAATTCCGATCGGATCGAACTTTCGAAGCATATATCCTTAAGGATGTATGAGCCACACGATTCCAGTCGAAAAAAGTTTTGATGAGAATTTCAAGTACTTCGCGTTGTAGAAAAAATTAAAAAAAAAATCAACCATATTGAAGATGATAATAATATCGATTTCCAATAATAACAATGCCGAAAAACTATTAAAAAAAATGTTTCAACAATAAATTGTTGCAGAAATTTCATGTAAAAATGTTTTTCGATTATAAGTAACGAATTCCTCGATTTTTCTGAATACATATGAATTTTTCAAGAATTTTCTTATGTTTTTTTTAATTTTTGTTTTTGAAAATTTTTAATTTTGAAAATTGCATAAAAAGTAATGAACTTTGGATATGTTCCCGTACAAAGGTTCTATGTTAACTTCACGAAGTATCCGGATCGTCGAACGAATACTTTTATAAATACATTTTTTCAAAATTCCAAAAAACATGAATCAAAAACCGCGAGAAAATTCTTGAAAAAATCATATGTATTCAGAAAAATCGAGGAATTCGTCGCATATAATCGAAAAACATTTATACGTGAAATTTCTGCAACAATTTATTGTTTAAACAATTTTTTAAATAGTTTTTCGGTATTGTAATTATTGGAAAACGATATTATTATCATCTTCAGTATGGTTGATATTTTTCAAATTTTTGCGTCAAAGCGAAGTAATACTTGAAATTCTCACCAAAACTTTTTTCAACTGAAATTATGTGGCTCGTACATCCTTAAAGGACACTCTGAAAGATTCCAAATATTTCCCCAAAACTCAGGACACTTTGGAAAAATCGATCAAAATTTCGATTACCGTGAATCGTTTTTTTTTTTTTTTTTTTTTCTTTTTTAAATTCTTATCTTTCAAAAATGGACCCCGGTAAAACATAAATTTAATAAAAAAAAAAAAAAAAAAAAAAAAAAAAAAAAAAAAAAAAAAAAAGAAAGGCTAAAGGTAAAAAGGAAGAATGATGAATTGTTTACCGATGAATATTGTGCCGGAAGTCATTGTGCGATGAGTACGTGATAATTGCGCCGAAGCAAACGGATAGTGAGAAGAAGCATTGCGTTACCGCGGCGTACCAAACCTGCGGATCGAGCAATTTGCTCCATACCGGCGTAACGAAAAATATAATACCATTTAGGGAACCCTCGAGGCTAACGGCACGGCCGAGAAGACCGAACAGTATGACGTATGGGAATATCGCCAAAAAGTACGATGCCTTGCCGGTACTCCTGATACCTCGCGTTAGAATCAAACAAACGCTTAACCAACTGCTGAGCAGACACAGAGTCAATTTCCAATCCGGTATACCGACACCATCGTCGATCGTATCCCTCTCTTTGAGGACAATTTTCGAAAAATACAGCTCCGCCGAAGTCTTTTTTTTTCCAATATCGCTCGTCGCGCTTCGAGCAACATCGAGAGTTGCGCTTTTATTATCATATCCATGATTGCTCGAATCGAGACAAGTCTCGTTCCACTCTGGGCGACATCGTGACCATGGAAGTTCCGTGGAGAACGATTCACCGAGATAGTAAAGATTCAGTGCCATCAGGGATGAGTAATAAGTAACGAGAGCTATGGTAGAGCACATTTGAGCCCAGCCGATACCTTGAAAATGAAAAATTTCAATCCAACAATCTCGATCCATCGTAAAAATTCATTTTGCTTTCTTATATTATACAGAGGAAGCGATCTGTGCAAGTTTTTAATTTTCCCACTTCTCTCTCTCTCTCTCTCTCTCTCTCTCTCTCTCTCGGGTCTCCCTTAAGGGTCTCTACCCTCGTATAATAAAATTATGTTCTCTCTCTCTCTCTCTCTCTCTCTCTCTCTCTCTCTTTCTCTTTATAAGTGCTTTATAAGTGCTCATTCACCGGCGCAGCTCCGGCTCTCTGGAATGGCCTACCGTCTGCTGTGAGGCAAGCTGCCTCGATCGAAGTTTTCAAGACGCGCCTTTATGCTCATTTATTGTTGAATACGCAGATTTCACCATTCGTAATTCAGATGTTATATTTATATTACATGTTATATTTATATTTTGTTCATGAACTATGAAACCTGTATTATTTTTATTTTTATTTTTTAACGTGTTCTGTTCTTCGGGTTCATCTGGTGGGTGGATCGAGTAGCTTACCATGGTGATCGGAAGATCGGACATGCGTCTAGTCTCTAGTGTAATTTGTTCAAGTATCTAGTCGTTGCACTCTACTTTCCTCTACTATATCTTCTTTATCTCTTATAATTATTATAATTTATAGAAACACTTATTGAATTGCTCATGTTTTATTTATTTGATGGATATTTATGTTTATGTGTTACTACTATGTATTGTGCGTAGCGCTTATAGGGGACGCGTCCCGGAACGCATAATAAATATCGCTTTCTCTCTCTCTCTCTCTCTCTCTCTCTCTCTCTCTCTTTCTCTCTCTTCTTAAAACGAACAAACGAAATTAAGAATAATTGAGAAACACCTCACCTGCGAAACCGGGTGAAGCGTGCCAGACTTTGATGGACGTTCTTCCGGAAAATTGTCCGACTATCATCTCCAGATAATAAAATGGTTTACCAACGAGAATCAGCAGAATGATGTAGGGTATCAAAAAAGCACCACCACCGTTCTCATATGCCGTAAATGGGAATCTCCAAATATTGCCAAAACCCACGGACATTGCGACGCATGACATCAAAAATTCGATACTGTTGTTCCAACCGGTCTTCGATTTTTCGATATCTCCATTGATCGTATCTCTCGCCGATCCCGTTGCACTCGCTGTATCATCGTGATCGTCCCCATTATCATAAGCTTTGTTCTCGAATACACTGATCTTACGTATTTTCGATTCCTTGGCGGCCTCCTTTTGTTAAAAAAAAAAAAAAAAAAAAAAGACGAAATTATATACGTGTATATTAGGGTGTTCCTTATTAAGGGTTCGGACGAATTTTTAATCAAACGCCCCCCAAATCGGCTCCAAATAATAAAAAAAAAATACCCTAATTTTTCAGATTTTTATCTAAGACTCTACCCCCTCGCACCCGAGGGTAAATTTCCCGATTTGAAATACACGTGTTTCGGCCAAATTCTCAGGATATATTTTATTCCAAGAGTAATAATTTTTTAAAAAATCTGTAACTGCGAGATTTTAGTGTTCATTGGTGCTACTATGTTAAAAAAAAATCACATTATCATACGGATCAATTTAGACAAATTGCACACCCTTTAACTTTGAAACGTGGTGGTAACCCACATTACCACCTCGATTTTCTTGAATTTTTCTAATTTATTTACTTTTTAACGTATTCAGATCGGGGTTTTTGCACTTTTCAGTTACTTTAGTGATGAAAGAACATAAATATACAGTCTAATTGGTATAATTGTTTATAACATAAGATTTATAAATAAACAAGCTAAAAAAATGACGTTTTTTTTTCGGAAAAATTCGCTCTTAAAGAATCTATCCAAGGCGATCCAAGGTAATAACTTGAAATTCAGTGAGAGTGGGTTTTTGGGGTCACTGATCACGAATCCGATGTCAGATTTTTCAAATTCAATATTTAAATTTTGGTGTCCACCATCTTGAATCCGCCATCTCGAATTTTGCAGATCTGATAGCGGATTCGTAATCAGTGAACCCAAAAACCCGCTCTCACTAAGACCAGGTTCGGAAATTGGCTGACAGTACTGTCAGTACTCGAAAATCTATAGTGCAAGTCACGTATACCGTACATTTTTCTACTAGTGACAGTACTGTCAGCCAATTTCCGAACACGGCCTTAATTTCAAGTTATTACCTTGGATAGATTCTTCAAGAATGAATTTTTCCGAAACAACGTCATTCTTTTAGCTTGTTTATTTATAAATCTTATATTATAAACAATGATGGTAATTATACTGTATATTTATATTTTGTAATCGCTAAAGTTACTGAAAAGTGCAAAAAAACCGGATCTGAATACGTTAAAAAGTAAATAAATTAGAAAAATTCAAGAAAATCGAGGTGGTAACGTGGGTTACCACCATGTTTCAAAGTTAAAGGGTGTGCAATTTGTCTAAATTGATCCGTATGATAATATGATTTTTTTTTTAAATATAGGAGCACCAATGAACACTAAAATCTCGTAGTTACAGATTTTTAAAAAAATTATTACTCTTAGAATAAAATATATCCTGAGAATTTGGCCGAAGCACGTGTATATTTCAAATCGGGAAATTCACCCTCGGGTGCGAAGAGTTAGAGTCTAGATAAAAATCTGAAAAAATTAGGGAATTTTTTTAAAATTATTTGGAGCCGATTTGGGGGTCGTTTGATTAAAAATTCGTCCGAGCCCTAAACAAGGACCACCCTATAGTGTATATCGATGAAATTTTGAAAACAAAGAATAATCTGCGATTAGGAATTTCGATGATTTTTGAGTCTCTCGCGATTTTTACAATTAACTTTTGTTTTTTTTTTTTCAAATTGCAGATTGATTATTGAATTTTTTGCCGAAATTTCGATGTCTATACAATCGAATATATAAAATCTAATAATCAGAAATTTTTAATTCATTAAAATTCAATTAAATTCGATTTTATTTGCAAAAATTCGCAATTAATTTGATAATACACGTTTCATTAATACCGAAGAATGTAATGTAGAAAAGTATAAAATCCATTTCTTTCAAACAGCTTTCCTTTATCTTTCACAATTACGCAGCTTTATCTATTGTATCGAATTTTCAACGAACGAGCTTCCCCTTTTTTTTTTTTTACTCCGCGAACACCGATGCACTTATTGCACACAGCACAGGTTTTTACTTGTACATCGAGCATCGATCTTAAATTTACGTAGCTATTTTGAAAATCGAACGAAAAAACGAAAAAAAAAATTCCTTCAACAGGTACTCAAAGACGAAGAATTCATTAAAAAGTTAACTGCAACTTTTACGTCCCGAAATTTTTATTTTCCCAATCCTATATTTCTCAAAGTATACGTTCGCTAGAAAACAAAAAAACAAAAGACAAAAAGTAAATAATTTTTCAAGAGATTTTGCATTTAAAAATCTGAAACAATTTATGCGTAGAAAAGTTTGATTAAATTTTTCAATTTTTCAATATATCTTCGCGGACTCTGATCGATTTTTATTACAAAAAATAAAAAATAAAGAGCCTAGAAAATGATCTCTGTATTAGTCACAATTTTACAGCCTCGACGCTGCTCGCGCCATCCCTAATGATCCATCGTGTTATTTCGACGAATTTTTTTTTACTGCTCGTAATCCCAAAGAGATTTGGATCAGATAAAAGTTTTCCGACGTTAAAAGAAATCTTCATGCCCCGGGCGTGAATTTTACGGTCGAAATTTTTTTCATAATGACTCACCATTGCCGCGCTGTAACTTTTTGTTTTTTACGCTCAAACGAGGCGCGAGCTCAAAGTCCGTTGTCGAAATCGAAAAGAGATCATCGGATATAATTGATAGGTATTTTTATTTTCCCCTCTTCGAACAGCCCATCCGGCTTCGATGAGCCCGCCGCGATTGCAACTTGCAATATTTTTGTATCGCGCACACCCCGAAGTATATTTTTCCGCTTTTTCAATGATGGAAGGAAATTTTTTTTTTTTTCCCCCCTCACACACCTTCACTCTCGCAGTGTCTCATGCGATCTTCCCGCCTCTGTGTCGCTTGCATAATAACGTTGAGTTATGCGAAATACCGGAATTAAAGGGGGGGAAAAAAAACAAAAACAAAAAAGAAAAGATCGTTTGTTCGACCTCGCGTCAACTATCAGCGTCGTGCTATAACGATCCTTGATTTCTAATGCCCGTATGCATCGTGCGGAGGTGCCTTATATCTTCGTCTTCGGGGGCAAACACGCGCGCACGCGATAATACCGTGTGCGCTCGAACCGATAAAATAGGACTCGCGCGCGCGGTGCTTGTGTGTGAAACGCGCGGGGGAGAGTTAATTGCCCCGACAATCATGCCCGCGTTGTTGCGAGATCTGATAATCGTGAGGCTCAAATCAGTGGAATAATAATAAAAAAAATAAAAAAATAAAAATTCAAATTAAACATCAACATTCAATGTCTCTTCGAAACACACGTCGCGACTATATCGCACGTATATCCTTCGTGTGTCTCGCAGATGAAAATTCAGAACGCTCGCGCCGATCTCTTCGGCGTGATAAGAGTTATAAAAATAGCAGCCGCGTCTCTGTGCTATGGGCTCTCTTCAAATTTTACCTGAAACCCCCGCGAGATCGTAACGCGATAAAAAAATTTTCAATGAACTCGAAGCGATTTTTTCCGCGTCTCGTTTGTCAATTTTTATTTATCTTATTCATTTATTTTTCTCGTCATCTCGCACGAAGTGACAGTTCGGAAATTTGACTCTTTGTACGGGGTGAGAGACGAAAAATCGAGCGAAAATTGAATTACCAATTTTTCGTTGATGAGAATAGTGAATATGTAAAACGGGAGAGGGAGGGGGGGGGGGGGGAGGGACGAATCTGTGATCATGAGCGAGTCAATGATTTCGCGGGAGGACCAAACAGGTCAGTCGAAAGTGAAAAAGTGTTTCCTTCTTTCGTTTACTGCGACATTTTTTATAGTGAAAGAAAAATTAAAAAAAAAAAAAAAAAAAAAAACAGGAGAGGAAAATAATTCGGAAGAAATACGAAAAAGTTCGGAATTCAGCGGAGATGATGGAAATAATTTAGCGATTAAATCCTCGGGAACGAAAAAAATCGCGAAAGAAATGAAAAAACGTGAAAAATCAAAAGTACATTCGGATGATCCGGAGGAAGAAAGAATCATCGATTTTTTACGTGGCAAGGATATCAGCGAGAATCTGATTGGTCGAGTAATGAAAAATGGCCTTTCCGATGGTTTTGACAGGCTTCTGCGTGCTCTCGGTATTACGAACGAGGAAATGAAAACTTTCGCGTGGAAAAAACGTTTAGATTTCAACGATATTGAGACGCTCGATTCGCTGAAGACCGAAGATCGTGGTACGACGGATTTTGACGATTCGTCCGTGAGTCCCGATAATTCGTGGCTGAAAAAATATTTCGGCGATACTCTCGTGCGTGCCATGAAAGATATTGTCAAACGCAAGCCCCGTGATCCCGTTGATTTTCTTGGCAATTGGCTGATCGATTGCAAAGTCCGCGAGGAACGGGAATACCGTAGGAAGGAATTTGAGGCTGAGCTCATTATTGTTCAGAGAGAATTATTGAAAAAACCGGTAATTCGTGAACATTTCCTTCTTGTCTCGTTGGTTGCAATTTACGTACTAAATTATACTGATAAAATGAGTAATTTCGTGAAAATTAAAAACTCGCGAATTACTATACCTGATAATTCTTGTGCATTGATAAATTTCCATCTTATTCCAGATAAAATGTTATCAAGGGTCAGAGTCGTCTATTTTTCGGTCATTTTCAGGAGTTTGCGTAAAGAAAATTTACGTGTCTATCACAATGAAACTGCGTGAATATTTTTCTTCAGGATATTTTTCGTCACACAATATTGAATCCTTAAAGTTTGTGCGAGCTGCGCTGTGTGACTGCTGCTTTACGACTTTTCGACCACGATTGCGACTATGTTCTAATGATCTAAGAAGAAAAAAATCCAGGCATATTTATAATCAGAAGACTCGTCTCAATCGTCTGAACTTTGATCGTTTTTTTTTTTTTCTTCTTCTTTTACACAATTTGGTGGCACAATTTCGAAAACATTCAAATTTATGATTTTTTTAGCAAAAATGATTTCTTTACAAATGATAATTTTCAAATTTGGAGTCAGTCTGTTCATTTGGTTGCTGAGATATCGCGGTTCTAAGTTGCAAAGCAACAGTCCTATATATAGCACAGCTTGCACCATCTTAAGGAGGCTCACTAGGGCTTGCGGGAGATTAATAGGGTCGGCGGAAACCCTATATGGGCCAACGGCGCTGCAGCCAACTGTGAAAATAATTTATCATGAATCGGAAAATCATGGAATTGACATGAATAAAGTAACGATAAATGAATACTGAAACCTTTTTGATAATTTAGGATCGGTAGACGTTATTTTACATTGATATAAATGAAAGAAATTCGATTTTATAGTGTACATAATTTGCCAGTAAGTCTGGCAACAAGGCGCGTATTTCTTATACGGTTGGTACCATCAAATGTCATAGCCAACGGGTACGCGAGAACAATCGAGCTGTCAAGAAAATTGCGCGCTCAACCTAACCTAACTGCTCCGGCTCTACAGCGATGCTGCCATACTTATCCCCTCTTCAAATCCCTTTACTGCGAATAACTATGAATTCCGTGGGTTCATTGAATAGTATTCACAAACTAAATACACAATCAATCTGATTTTTGTCATGCTGCTTTATTAACCTATACTGTATTGAAATAATATTTTTCAAAAATTTTCTCTACATTTTCTCCGGAGTTATAATGGGGGAAAAAAATCGCAATTCCTGCTTACACGCCATGAGAACGCGCGTTAAGGCGGCCCATTAGTGACAAAACTAGTCAAAAATCGTGACGTGAAAAAAAAATCATGAAACTTATCATAATATTTTCTAAATACTCTGTCTAAATAAAATTTTTGAATTTCGATGACGTTTCCCGTGATATTTTATCCATAATTTATTATAAATAATATTATAAATAAAGTCTCAACTGACAAAAGTATTTTACGCTGTCGGAGCGATCAAGTCAAAAACGATAGCTGATATTCATATGTTTCCTCACGTGCAGCAATGACAGACATATATTGTATCCGAGATTTGCACACACGATGACTTTCGCGATTAAATTTCTCGGGAAAATCCCTGGCAAGACACAATTTTTTAAATACCATTGGAAAGTTCACGATTTCATCTTTCAATACTCAAAATTTGAATAAGATCTCTCGTCTTTATCAAAAGGTATCGTGTCACTTCCGGTGAAAATGGAATCAACTGTCATAAGACCCATGTTAAAATAGATAATTTTAAATTACTCGTTCGCAATAACTTGCCTGGCAACATACCCGGAAATTTTGAGAGAGTGTTCATTGCATCTTAGATAACACTCTTACGAAGTTTCATTCGTATCACCGGTTTTTTAATTCACTGGTGAGCCACCTTAAAAGAGCCAGATCAAAAACTGAATTTTCATATGAATGGTGTAGGTGAAAATTCACAAACATTTTAGGCACATTTCTACAGTAGTAGCGAATATCTGATAAAAAAAAAATTCAAATTGTTCTGTGAATTTTGCTCTACCTGGTGAACCTCCTTAAAGGGTTCAATATCGTGTGGCAAAAAAAAATTCCTGCATTATGTAACGATATCAAGAAAAATATTCACGCAGTTTCATTGCGAAAAACAGACAAATTGTCCTTGCAAAGATTCCTGATAATACATCTGAAAATTACCGAAAAATAGGCGACTCTACTCTTATAATTGCGAAGGAATTGTATAAATAATATATCAACGAGTCTTGTCTATAACTGATTGTCGAGAAAATTTAGGTTAATCCATGCGATTTATATTTTATTAGTACGTTTTACGCATACATATTACGTGACAAATAATACAAATATAATTTACAATCGAAGACGAAATGTGAGATAAAAAGAAAACCGAAATTAATATTTCATCAGGAGATAGATCTGGAATCGGATATCATTGATTACGATGAAAGAGAAGAATCGCTTGTGAACGATTGGAATTATGGGGAATACGAAGAACACGAAATTGAATAATAATAATAATAATAATAATAATAATAATAATAATAATAATAATAAAGTTTGCAATGACAATGATGAATTATATGTGTGAATTGTGTAAAAATTTTTCATGAATCACAATCGTATTTCTATAAATTAATTGTTCATCAGTTGAGAAAAATACTTTAGCCCAATACCATTGACGATCCATATCAATTATAACATGACTGACGAATCACAGTAATTTTTTGCTCTTACATAATCCTATTGCTATTGTCATCTGTGCATAATACTGAATCATCGAACTCACCGACTGAGAGCTTTTTCCTCCACATTTACAACACCCCTCCCCGGCGAGACAACTCTTTGTAGAACAATTTGACCCGGAACACCAGCCATATACTAGTGACACATACTAGTGACACATTTACGGGGTGCAATTACAGTTGTGCAGTAATACAATGCACAACTGCGTGAATTATCCCTGATATTCACCAATTACCGGAAAAAAATCCCTCCGGGACGACTCTACCGGCGGGGGGGGGGGGGGGGGGGAAAGAATTCACTCGACCCGAGTAACGAGTCTCTCACAATGCAAAAGTTTTCGGGAGAGACTCTATGGTGAGTACCAACTCTCGCGGTGAAAAAATTCTCCGGAATGAGAATCTATACTGAACGGGGACGACTCTTCGGGATGAAAACTCTACCAGCGGGGGGGGAACATTTAAATTAGCATAAACGGAGCATGATATGCATGCTGCAACGCTGTTCATGAAGAGCATACATACATTTTATGCACCAGGGAGATGTTATTCCCTGGGTAGAGTTGTCGTTTCAAAGAGTTATCCAGTACGAAGAGTCGTTCACGGGGAGAGAGTTATCATTCTTTGGAGTATTTTTTTTTTTTTTCTACTGCGACAAATACGATTGCGAAAAAATACTCGAAAAAACGTCTCAGTTTTTTTTTTTTTTTTTTTTCGATTTCCTGGAAAATCAAAAAATAATTAAGAAAAAAAAAAAATAGTACATTATGCTGCAAGAACGGAACGACAGTGATTTTCGACCAGGGTTCACCCGAGTCAAAAATGAATGTCGATCTGTCCGCGCGCTGTGGAGGTGGATTACGTCCACCGATCGAATTCGATTAGTCGACTTCTATGATTTTCCCTTCTCTAACTTTCATGGTTCATCCCTGGTAGATTGTACGACTCGCTAAAAACCGTAAAAAGGACCGGTCATCGATGGTTCTTTTTGGACAAAAAATCACCGACCAATAACCTAAAAAAAGAACCGTTCGTAATATTTCGCGAGCACCTGAAAAACTACGAGCAACCACCAAAAGAACCGTACCAATAACCATGCTATTTTTTCGGGTTTGCAACCGACAAAATGACCACAAAACGAACCGTACTGGATAAACGAAACAAAAACACTGTATTTTGTAGTGTCAACGCGAGCGAGGATCGAGGCAGTCCAAATCACAGCAGAATGAAATTTTTATCATAAAAGGGAATTTTAATAATAAAGGGAATCAACCGCCAGGGAGAGAAGGGTCATACGAAATGTTGTAATAAATTTGTTTACATAAAATAAAACCTTAATAAAACCATAAAAAGGACCGAACTGGTAAAAACCGTACTAAAGAACCAAAAACCAGTAGGAACGACCGTACGAAGGACCGTCCACGGATTCATAAAAATAGACGGTTCTTTTGAAGGTTTTTCCACAGTTCTTTTTTGTCCAAAAAGAACCGTCCTTTTGACGGTTATTTGTTCAGTTGCTTGTTGAGTTCGGCAATCTACTAGGGATGGTTAGCAATATTTAGGGTTTTTCGTCGGTCGGGATCATTATAGCGTGTTTTTTCAAATATAAATCGCGGTTGATGTCGGCCAGGATGTCATTTGAAAATTACCCTAGACCCCCATAACCATAGATAACGCGAAAACGTACGAAGATAATATAGGAGGCGTTGTATGCAGTCGCTTGTCGATATCGTATTCGATTTTGCACGTAATCGGCCTCCGGGCATCGTTTTTGTAACAAAAGTGCACGGAAAATGGTTATTTTTTTTCCCATTTCGGAGCAGAAAATAATTCTTTCCGAGTCAGGATTCAGTTGGTTAATTTTTTTTTTTGTCCGTGGATAAAAATGCTGGTCAAAAATGAAAATAATTATCCGAGAGTTTCGAGTGTCGTCGCCGCGCGCGCGCGCGGTGACACTCGGAACTATAGAGGACAATTATTTTCCTTTTTGACCAGCATTTATGTCCTCGGACAAAAAAAAATTAACGAATTGTTATCCTGGCTCAAAAATACTTATTTTCCGCTCCGAAATGAGGACAAAAAAAAAACCCAACTTTCCATGCACACGTGTTACGAAAAAGATAATAAAAATCAAGACTTTCTGTACCGATTCATACGCGAACCACGCGCAGCGCCCCGAAACTTATTTACATGCGTTGTTGTATTGTCTTTTTTTGTTGTTGCATTAAAAAAAAAAAAAAGTTAAGCAGGCAACGGGCCGAGAGGTAGTTGAGAAATTTAACGAGGTCCCATATGATATTGTATCAGCTGTATGCTTTTTCACATCAATTTGTCCTCCTGTCCCGTTAGAACGTAAACAATCTGTTTTATTCTCGAACTTTTGCGACCATCCTTTTTCTTCTTCATCGTTTCCTTGTACTGTCGCCAAGCGGCATGACGCGATGGACTTCGCGGTCCCCAACTTGACAATGGCACGAAAGCAGCTTTGAACATCTGAAATTCATTATAATTTAACATTTTTTTATTTAATTTTGTTTTTTTTTTTCAAAGATTTTTCATGAGTTAATCGTGCGATTAAGGAGGTACGACTAGTATGAAGAATCCAACTGACGGACTTGAAATTTTTATATGTTTTTGCCGAATACTTTATGCGCCTATTGCCAAAATTTGAGCTATATTGACCGTTTAGTTTATTCGTAATAAAATTGCAAAGTCGAGCAGTTTGAGTTACTAAAGCACGTCGTGTTATGAAGACGGTTAACCGGAAGTGCTGTGATCACGGTTTTGCTGCTCACGTATCCAACTACACCCGTTGAAAAACTGAAACTTGATAGATTAGATATAATAGATATTGTAAAAAATTGAAAAATTACTCTTCACCGTGTAGTTCTGGCACTACATCATAAAAAAGTTTCAATTTCCGGTTGTAAATGGTCAGAACGATCAAATAGCACCCACAGACTTAGCAACGTCGCGAGTAACAGCTGATGAGTTTCGGCGAACATAACCTAGCTTTGTTTTGATATTAGCAACGAAGATAGAGTCATCTTCGTTGGTCACGTATACCAACTTATAGCATCGCCAATGCGACGTTGCCAAGTGTTTACTTCAAATTCCATCATGTTATTTATGGAGTTTTATTATTTATCACGTATCAATTATATGTATAATTATCATTCTGCCGATCGTATTAATTCCACTGAGGTAATTCAAGTCTATTTTAATAGGTTTTCGGCTGATTTTTTAAAATGTTTTTTAGTCCGTTTTTGTGGTAGACATGTCATTATTATTATGATGGAGACTACTATCGAGTCGTTGACAATCTAATTTTTCAGTTTTTATTAGTTCATGCGCAATAAATTAATCATTTACCACAAAATTTTTCACATTATAATCGATAATATGAATAATCAATGCAAATAAACATAAATCAGAATAGCTGTGGGTAAAATGAATTTAGACTTTTTTTTGACTCCAAAGAACTAGTCGTACCTCCTTAATTGAAATTCGTTAATTTACCCGTGGCAGACCCAACTCTCTTTTGCCCAGAATCGCATATGCCATCCAGAAGGGAATCTGAAGAATACCGAATGCGAGAAGTGTCCAGCCAGCCGCTGTATGTGGATAAAAAAAAAATTGATAATCATGAAAAGAATTTTTCGTAAAAAGAAAACAAAAAAATTACTAACTATAGACATTCGTTTTGTTATCATGATTGTTTTTTTGTTTGGTTTTAAACAAACTTCAATACCGACCGTAAGCGCTAATTGGATAGTAAACTCCGCTGTAATCCAGGGGCTTGAGTGTGACTATCGTGTAGATGAGAATGGTGGCGAGTAATATCGGTGTTACAAGACCCCAGCAGATGCGCCAATACACGGTTGGCCGTCGTTCGAGCATAAATTCAACGTCGTCGAGAAAATTCTCCAATCCGTATACCCAAAATATGCCGGAAATTTCCATCGTCGCGAGAACGAAAACGATGAACGAACCGGCGTAATAATCAACGAGGGTCAGGATAAATTGGCCACCCTGTGCGCGCGCGCCGGAAAACATTATAGCGCGACGAGCAAGTAAAATTTATAACGATGCGCAAAGTACATTTCCGGCTAAAGTCGATCGGTATTCTTGACTTGATGGTTTTGATTGGAAGGAAAGATTGAAAAATTTGTTGATCGAAACAATCAAGGATATATTTAGCGTTAAGAGATAACCGATCGGTCAATCGACTCAACCAATATATCGCTAATAACCGACAAGGTATTTAATTGAGCCCAACCAATTCGCGTACTTCATTCGGTCAAACTTGTCCAATCTTTTTTTTTTTTTTTTTTCTTTGCGTCTGTAAAAATGTCTGTACGGTCCAAAAAAGTCTACCAGCGGTATGATCTCTCAATAAAAAAAAAAATTCTCCCCGTTTACTTTGAGATTGAGGACTCATCGAAATTGGAATATTGGTCCAGATTTGCATCGATTCGTTCCACCAAACGTAAAAGCGCGTCGAGGAATTAGGAAAACAAAACAAAACATACCGGTGTACAGTAGACGGTGCCAGCGACAAAACCGAATATCGCCGTGCCGAGAACGACATGCCAGTGTTTCCATGTTGGAAATTGATCACAAATTATCGTGACAATTCCACCCGTGAGAGCGATTGCACTGCCGATACCGAGAACGTACAGCATCAGGAAAAACAAGAAGGAAAATAGCTGCGAAAATAAATAATACGATTCTCGTTGCATAAACGTCCGTGGGAATTTTATTGTAGTAAGGTAAACGGCCCAGATAGTGAACGCGGTTGTTGAACGATCCGGTATATATTTAATGATAGTTTACGTATTATTTTATCGGATCGTTGATTCAATAAAGGTTCAGAACTTTCCGACTGGAAAAAGTTCAGAGTAGTTACTATTTTCGATATATTATGAATTGAGCTTTAACAATCGGCACTTTCATCTGCACTAGGACCTCAATTTAACGGCCTTCGATTTAACAAACAGTCCCCACCATGTCGCATTTATCGATCCGTTTTTTTCACGTGGTGGGAGATGCGGTGGCGGGCGCTTTTATTCTTCGCGATCAGGCCCGTAGCACGGAGTGCCGATGCGCAGATACAGCATGGGCGGGCGTACGCAACCTCGATTTAACAAGGTGCGATGCGGAGCCGGTTCTGCCGCTGGCCGTTAAATCGAGGTCCTATATTATATTCCGTCATTAATTGGGACAACGAATTTCGGACGTGCCCGAGTTGTTCATTGGTGTTCCATAACCTAAACAGTTTTCAGTTTTCCCCAATCCCCATAGAAATTCTGCGCAATTTATTGAATTTTCTCCATTCATTCATCGAATAATTGTAAATAGATGTAAGTAAATGTGAAATGAAACGATAATAACTATGATTTCGGGTTGATTCCCGACTGTCCATTAACTGGGACTCTGTCGAGTCATTATCTCGTCCGGCGAATCGGCGAGTTCTCAGTAACACGGACATCAAACATGCATTTTTAATTCACTTATTTGTCCTGATTTTTCAACGTTTTTACAAAAAATTTGATATTATTGCATTCAGCCTGAACGAAACTGTTAATATGAAACCAAAGTTTTTGAATGACGTACTCGGTTGTGATTGAAAAATGTAAAAATAACGTGGATTCTTCCTTGAATGTTCACTGACTGGGTCATTCACCTTCGTGCGCTTTATTTGCATAACTTTGTCAAGTTTTTTACAAAATAATATAATGTAATATACAACATATATATTCCTTTACTTATTTTCTAAAAACATTCTTAAAAATCGTCCTATCAATCATTTTATCTTAATCTTCCTTTATTCCTCTACTTCAGCTCTTTCTCCTTCCTCATCCTTACTCATTTTTTTACAAACTTCCTCTATTGCCCTATCGTAATCGGGCATCCCTTTTTGTAATTTCCCCACACAGCATATTCATAATTTCTCCCTTGATTGCCCCTTCATCAATTCCATCCATCCACTCCTCTGCATTCTTTTTTGCTTTCTTCGTTACTAACTCTCTACCTTTTTTACATATAAAAAAAATTCTCCATCGTCTCATCTTGTCCTTCACATATCCTGCACTTCCGATCCGTCTCTCCTTTCTTTTCCGCCCTTCCCATGCGGCCACATCTTAACCTTATCCACATTTCTTCGTCCCTTTCATTCAATCCCTCTTTAGCCCAGTATTTCCAAAGCACACCATCCTTCTTTGTGATGTATTATACATCGATTTTCTTATTTTTTCCTCTTTCTTCCTTTGAATTTCTTTTTCTTTTTTTTTTAAGCATTCTAGGCCCTCTTCTATTCTTTTATCTGTTCTTTCCGCATCTCATCGTTCCCTTATCATCGTTATTACGTCTTCTATTTCCATATAATTTGGAACTTCAACTAAATTCTTCCCCCATTTAGACAGTTCACCGTTTGTGCTCGCCCTTATATATATCTTCTAACACGTGGGAATTTTATTTTTTTCTGTCATTAATCCACAAGGTAAAAACCTCGGAGTGGGGCAGGGGGGGGGGTTGATATACATGTAAGGATCAAAGCTTGCGTGAGGATAAAAAGTTTAAAATTACATTAATAAGCGACGTTATTACCTGCGGTAGAACTGTGAATTTCGCTATTGCGTCCGGATACGAGACAAAAGCGAGACCCGTTCCACTTCGCACCACCTTACTTATGTCCTCGGTACCCATTTCGTGGGCCAAATTACCGAGAATACCGAAAATCGTGAAACCCGCCATTAAACTCGTAAAAGTATCGAGAGTCGTCACGATCAGCACGTCTCTGAAAAACAAAAACGAAAAAAATGTTCGAGAAGGAAAGGAGAGAAAAAAAAAAAACAAGAATATCGATCTTTTTCGCGAAAAAGTGTGTGGCTAAAGAATAAATTTTATTTTATTCATAAAGATGAATTTATTTTAGCATTATGGTAAGTTTATAATTGCATTAATTAAATTAATACCGAGTCAAATTCTTTTATTAATTATTTCGATAAAAATTGGGCAATTAAAAAATTGCCTCAAAGACAATTGCATTCGATAAAATGATAATAGATAATTCAAGATATTAGTGCAACTGAACTGATCGACTTTTCGTTTTTTTTTTTTTTTTGTTTCTTCAAATTCGATTGACATTAGAATTTACAAATTAAAAAAAAAAAAATAACAACAGACATACCTGTAAATATTGTGATCAAAGTCATTGTACGATGAGTACATGACGACACCGCCGAAGCAAACGGAGAGTGAGAAAAAGCATTGTGTCACAGCGGCATACCAGACGCCAGGCTCGAAGAGCTTTTCCCAATTTGGTTTTATAAAAAAAATAATACCATTGATCGCACCTTCGAGTGTCACAGCTCGAACGAGAAGGGCAATCATGATTACGTAGGGAAATAAAGCGAGAAAGTAAGAAGCTTTTCCGGAGCTCTTGACGCCACGAGCGAGTACCCCGAATATACAGGCCCATGCGAAGAACAGACAAATCGTCAAACGCCAATCGGGCCATCCGATACCATCGTCGATGCTTGACTTTTCATTCAGCACTGTTTTGCTGTATTGTTTTTTTTTTCCCCGCCCAAATTTAAACGAAAGAACAATGAAAGAATAATCCATCGGGCGAATTATGATTTTTTGTTAAAAAAAAAAAAAAAAGAATCAACTAACCTGAAATAGAGTTCGGCCGAGCTTCTCTTGTTGGTCACGTTGCCCAATGACGCGACGCTGTCGTCGTTGTTTTTTCCGGAATTGAAGCAAGTTTCGGCCCATTCGGGTAGACACGTTGACCAGGGAAGCTCGGCTTTGAAGCTAGCGATCAGATAGAAAAGCGTGACCGACATGAGTGAACAGTAGTAAGTACCGACCGTTAACATCGAGAACATTTGGGCCCAACCGACACCCCGAAAACCCGGATTTATCGACCACATCTTGACCGATGATTTACCCGTAAATTGGCCCATTATCATCTCGAGATAGTAAAATGGTTTTCCAACGAGAAACAATACGATTATGTAGGGTATGAGAAAAGCACCGCCGCCGTTCTCGTAAGCGGTGAACGGAAAACGCCATACGTTCCCAAGTCCGATCGACATTGCGATGCATGACATGAGAAACTCGATATCGTTGCCCCATGTTGGTCGATCCTCCTCGCCCACTTGGCTGATCGTCTATGCGTTATTCCAACGAACAAACAAAAAATAATCGATAACTCATCGTATTCGATCGATAACCAATCACTTGCCTAGTGAAACATTTGTTCTTTTTTTTAACAATTATACTCAATTATTTCCGAAAAAAAAAAGAATGTACGAAAATAGCAGTGCACTCTGGATTTGAGCGTTTTTACTGCCGTGCATCAGGCAGAGTTTCTGAGTTTCCGTATGATAATACACGTAACTGGAAACTCACAGTGCCAATACATATAGCCAACTGTATAGACCACACTGAAAAAAATGGTTCGGGATTTACAATAATACTGTTATTGTTGGTCAGTTATAGGTATACTGGTGAAAAAATATTGCCCACACAGAAAATGCAGTAGCCCTTTTAGAAAATCCCGATTGCCGTAAAGTTCATACAAATATGACTAGTGAAGTATTTCTAATTCAACAATAATATCGCTGGTGAAGGCAAAGCAGTTTTGTCTACGGCGCCTATACTGCGCCTTTGTGGACGACACTCAATCGTCTGGCTAGCTTAGTCATTATAAATAGCTGGAAATTTATCGTTTTTGTAAATCAGCCATACTAACATAGCTCGCGAAACTACACTGTATTGTTCAAACAGCTGTAGTAGCTGATTTTTACATGCCTAGCTATTTCAACCATATAGTATGGCTGCGAGAATAACGTTGTGACACATAGCTATACTAATATGGCTCGCGCAACTATACTACGTTTTTGGAACACCTACAGTAATCTGTTAACGCGCGGTGTCTATGCCTCTGCCTCGCGCGAAAACGAGACCTCGCTACGCAAAATTTGATAATGAACGAGTTTGTGAAGAAGAAACTCAACGAACGGAATCTTGATGAGCTTATACCAACATTTGAAGGTAAGTCTGTTCTCACTTATCTACGGAATATGTAAAAAAGGACTATTTTTCCTGTTATATAAACGCCAATCGTATAACAAGCGAATTTTTGTAGGTTAGGTCAACTGTCATTTTCCTGCAAGGAGAGTATCATATGTCTCCGGGCCATGGATTCTCTCAAACTTCCAGGTGTGTTTCATTAGCTCTAAAAATCAAGTCTCTTTTGCAAAATATTTATGTATGAATATCATTATCGATAACAGATGATTAAAATAAATATTCATGATTATGAAACATATTGGCTGAATTTTTACTGTGACCCGAATATCCCCTACTATATATACCTACCTATACGAGTATAGGTAGGTACAATATCCTGTAATTTATCTATATAAAATGAATTTATAATTCAGCCACATTCTTTTAGTAGTATGGCTGGTACGTCTACCTCGTATGCTAGCGTTTATAAAACAGCTCTACTAGTATTGTTGGTATACAAATAATTCTGCCTACACTGACAAAACTGCTATCCACGAAACAACATTGTATATGCTTGCTTCGGCTATACTAGTATGGCTGGTGTTCGTCTACCTCGTATGCTAGCGTTTATAAGACAGCTATACTAGTATATGGTTGGCATACGCATAACTCGTGATGGTGAACTCAACCATACTATGGTATTGCTGAAATAGAGATACTTGTCAGATTCGCGGAGCTATTGGGTATATGTCTGTCATGACATAGTGGTATGCTTACGCCAACGATATTGTGTCAGTCATATTTGTATGGCTTTATTACCTAGATGGTATGGCAGTAGCGTATTTTCCCATATAATATGGCTGAAGCAATAATAATTATGGCTCGAATCGGGAAACTTTTTTTTCAGTGCAAGTTTTTCGGAGTTTCCCCGTGCCCTCGTGCAAATGCAATACCAGTACGGCACCCCGTGAGGCTATTAATAGAAATGAAATGGAACGATGAAAATTTCAGGGGTTAAAGGGATGAGATATGCAAAGGCCGAAAGATGCCGAACGATTGGAAAAAAGTTAATGATAATAACTATTTAAAATTTATGATAATTTGGCGCCGTTTTAGTACAGGCTATGCGAAAAAAAAATAAAAATATTTTTTATCCGAACAACGGGACGCTAATTGGTGAATTGATTTATTGGCCTTTCATTGGCATAAGCATTTGCACATTGATAATTTGTGCACGAAACGATTATGATTTTTTTTTCCGAAATAAGCCCACGAATCGATTTTCGTCTTCCCGTACCTCAATACACTTTTCTCTTTGAACAATCAACGTACCAACTGTTCCGGTGCGGAGGCCCCGCTTATTATTTTTTGATCGTCATCACTGGCATAAGCAAAATTTTCTCTCCCGCTTCCATTCCTGGTGATTCCATTATCGAGATTCCTCGCAAGTCTATCGTCACGGACGAAGTTTTGAATTTTCTCACCTTCCTGTAATAAAATTTATCGTAACGTTATTGTGGGATTTTGGTAATCGAGCTTTTCAAAATGATGATCACGTTTTGATCTCACAAGAGATTTTTTCATTTAAAAAAAAAAATAAAAAAATAAAAGACAATAAAAAAATTGAGCCGTAGTACTGATCCATGGCGGGGATCAACCATCTCGCGACGTATCAGTTGTAAACAATTTTTTTTTTTTTCGAAATAATATAGCGATACTCCGGTATAACGATCACGGTAAACCATATCAGGCTATAAATAAGTAGTCAAATCTACAGATCGATTTACTTGAAATCAACTCGAGTGAATTATATTAAAGAATATTAATGTTCGTTGTATCTTTGTATACTCTTGTGCGTGTAGGAAAAACGTTTCCATTTTTTTTTTTTTTTTTTTTCACCGTAGTCGTGTTACATTTTTTTTTTTTTTCATTTCGCAAATTCATTTCTCAATGATTTTTCATTCTAACGATATGGCCCATCCCCGGTGCACGTAACGTTCGACAAGATATCGTGTAAAGATTCGTTCGCGAACCTATAATTTTGTGGCATATAATATCTCCCGAGGACCATCTCATCTCCGAGAATCGAGATCTGCGCTACTTTCGAATGGCCAAAAAGATTCTCGAAGGGGCCGAGGATCCAGGGACTCGTGGTAATTGCCCCACCAGGGAACGAAAAAAAAAAAAAAAAAAACAAAAACAAAAAACAAAGAAAACAAAAAAGAAGGAAAAAAACGTAATGATATCTCGTTGAATAGGACGATTATCGACAGACATCGCAGCTGTTGTGTCTACGAAAAAAAGCGAGTCTCTAATATCGACGCTTGTACACCCAAGGGTTTCTGCAATATTTTTCGAATGCAAATTAGACAATTTCGTTCTCCGACATCATCGACTTGTAAAAAAAAAAGGAAAAACACTTCGATACGCAGTCATTTTACGTTTTTCTTTTTTTTTTTTTCTTCTTCTTTTAATATATGACATCGAGAAAAATTCATTGAGTCGAATTTTAATTTCGTAATTTTGCTTTCAACGTGCCAAGTTTACTCTTTGCTAATTATCTTTCCAATCGTTTGACCTTTAAAATACCTTTCGACTCATCGAGCTATCATATTCTTTTGACTGTTTGCCGATTTTCAAAGTCGGATGATCGATTTTTAAAAATTTCATGGATAATTAATTCGTCCAGTGCAGGAAGTCCCTCGTGAATTTAGTAAAAAAAAAAAAAAGTCGCGAATGGATTTAGTTTTTAGGGCATTTTTTAGGATTTTCAAAAAATAACTCTATTAATTAATTATTAAGTCAGAGTAGAAATCGAAACAAAGAAAAATTACGAGTTGAGAACGATGTTAAGAACGAGTTAAAAGATCGATCGAAATTTCGCGAGCTCGTGAATTATTATCGTTGACCGATCGTCAGAAAAGCCGACAATGATATTTGTCATTAATAACACGGACAATGCAACGACTCTCGGTGCACGGTACTCGCGGATAAATCGCTTGCATGGTGCAGGGTGTATATATATGTGGATGCGCGCTGTATGTATCGAGGCTGTATCGACTTCAAGAAATGTTAATCTTTTTCTTTTCTTTAGAACATTCCTTTCTCATTACGCGCGTATGAAAAAAAAAAAAAAAGAATATGCAAAAATTCTCTCCAATTCGACATTATTGAGCTTGACAATTTTCGGGTCAATTTTACCATAGCTGGATAAGGAAATATAACATTTCAATGTTTTTTTTTTTACAAAATTAAAAAGAAAAATGATGAATTTTCATCATTCAAGACGATTGATGAATTCATAACAACTCACTGCATGACTAACGACAATGCTATCCTATATTGCCGGGAGAACGATGCGATAAATTTGCAATGCACATTGTTGCACGATTGAGCCATATGAAAAATAATTCGACGATATGGCACGAACCACTCGGATGTATACGAATATGTGAAAATAATCGTACGACTTGAAACACTCATCGGGGAGATTCAAGTGAATCAACGATGTAGTAAAAAAATTTTCAACCTAAAAATCCCGACTAGAATATTCTGCGAATTGAATTTTCACTTCAAATCGGTAATTTTCGAGAAAAAAGAAAAGAAAAATTGTGATAAATTTTCTAGTACGTGTAGCCTTTCGCCTTTTCGTACGATGTCGTATCGCGTTCATTCGTTAGATCTCTGCTGGCCACTCTCCATGAGTTTATTAAACTCAAAATCACAACGATAGCTTCACCGATCCGTAACGAGAAATTTTTTTTTTTTCTTCTTTTATCCTCAACCACGATCGTTATCGAGCAATTGATCTTTAATGCGAGAGCTCTTATTATAGTGAACAGGGAAAGTGGCAGAATTCTGTATTGGGAAATGGTGCGAGACCGTTGAATCGCCCGTGTAAGGTAAATATGTACCTGTTAGCGTGACATTTTTTCTATTAGCTACACAGATCAACATTATTTCGCGTATAATATCAATTGATCTGATGAACCTAGAAAATTTCCATTTCAGGCTAATTGATACTTGATAACTTGGTTGAATCATGGCAATTTCTAAAGCTTATGTCAGTAATATTTTACGATCTCTGCCAACTATTTGGAATGCTCAAAATTGACCTTTTTTCTGATTAGCACACCTAAATTATCGTTCCCATAACCAACATACGATCTCATGAACGTTCTTACGACGTGAAGGAAGCACAACTTTCACGGATCTGCGTTTGTTTTACGTAAAAAATGATTTGCCACATCGCGGAGAAGCGATGTACTTGTTTTGTTTGAACTTCGTGTAGGCTCATGAGCTTCATGACAGGCTTAATTATAATCTTGTTTCCGTGCAAATAAACTCAATTTATATCATAGCGCGATTGATTCAAATTCAAAGTTTGATAAATTCATTCGCGTAATTGAAATATCCAATTGAAATTCATTTTCCTTTCTTCTTATTCACGTACAGCATGACTCGTATATTACTTCTTTATAGTGACAAAATTCTGGCTCAAGTGACAGTCGATTACTGGTTTTTTTTTTTTTTTCATATTTCTCGAACGCAAATGGACGGAAGGTTTTGATTGGAGATTTTTGGATAGCCAATAAATTAATATTCATTATGGGATACATATGAATAGGCCTCTACGAAAATTAATATGAAATATTTTACCTCGTGCCAGTAATTCGTTGAATATTCAATTTGCTCGCGATATACATCGAGAAATTGAACAAAAAAAAATATGAACAAATTTCTTCAACGCTGACAATTTTTAAGATTTTTTCTTTCCATCATAAATGTACGGTATCGATATTTGAATAAAACATAGAATTTTGGAGTTGTGAATGATTGTGAGCTTTGAGTTTCGCGACTGAATTGATCGCCAAAATAAATCGAACGATTCGGGAAAGAGATATACATATTAGGGTGTCCGTTATTTCCCAAATTAACTTTTTTCACTTGGGTATGGTCCAAATCATTGTAGCCTAAAAACAGTTATGGAAAGAAAAAAAAAATTTTAAGTTACCCCTGCCTGAATGACGATTCTTTTGCTATTTGATTAACATGGGATTTTTGTACTTTTTAGACTTTAATTTTTTTATCGCTTACTATATTCATTACCTCATTAAATATTGTTGATTATACTACTGTTCTGACCTATTTGGATGGAAAATTTTTTACAATGGTGAAAAAAAAATTTTTCATCAGTTTTGAGAAGGTCAACATTTATTTTTACCGTATTTTTCAATAATTTTTTAATTTATTGGCTTTCCAATGCTTTTTTTTATCTATTTGAAGGTTGAATATATATATTTTCATACGCTCTCATTGCTGTTCAATATAAATTTTGAATAAAAACCAATTTTTTCATCTCAATTTAAAAATTGCATCTTAAGGATGCATGAGCCACATAATTCCAGTCGAAAAAAGTTTCGGTGAGAATTTCAAGTACTTCGCGTTGAGGCAAAAATTTGAAAAAAAAATCAACCATAATGGAGATGATAATCATATCGATTTCCAACAATACAATGCCGAAAAACTATCAAAAAATTGTTTAAACAATAAATTGTTGCAGCAATTTCCTGTAAAAATATTTTTCGATTATACGTAACAAATTCCCCGATTTTTCTGAATACATATGAATTTTTCAAGAATTTTCTTATGATTTTTTTATTTTTGCTTTTGGAAATTTTTAATTTTGAAAATTGCACGCGTAGTAGTGAATTTTGGATATGTTCTCGTACAAAGATTCTATATTAACTTGACGAAGTATCCAGATCATCAAACGAATACTTTTATAAATAAAGTTTTTCAAAATTCTATAAAAACATAAATTAAAAACCATGCATGAGAAAATTCTTGAAAAATTCATATGTATTCAGAAAATTCGAGGAATTTGTTGCATATAATCGAAAAACATTTTTACGTGAAATTTCTGCAACAATTTATTGTTTAAACAATTTTTTAAATAGTTTTTCGGCATTGTTATTATTGGTAATCGATATTATTATCATCTTAAATATGCTTGATTTTTTAAAATTTTTGCTTCAACGCGAAGTACTCGAAATTCTCACCAAAACTTTTTCGACTGGAATTATGTGGCTCATACATTCTCAACACCGTCTGTTGCTAGACCGTGAAAATTTTAAGTTGGGAATTTCACAACCTGTACTTGACACTCCAGTCTTATAGGGTTGCCGGATCGTAAACGAAAGGTCGATCTTGTGGATTGTGTCGGATTATCATCGGCCGTATCGATGCTACCATATACCGAAACGAAAAAGATCGTTCCACTAAAAATCGATCTTTTCTATTTTTTAGTTTTTATCTCTCTTGCGGGGAAGGGGCTACATATCTTCTCAATCGTTCCCTCAATGTTCCCTGTAAACAAACAAAGTCGTCAAGTTTTTCAGAAAAACTTGACTCCCTCGTTTGTTTGCAACGAACCTATCGGGAAATATTCGACAATTTTGAAGCTCTTGTGGTATTACATGAGAAAATTTTTTTTTTTTCATTCAAAATTTATATTGAACAGTAATGAGAGCGTGTAAAAATATATATTCAACCTTCAAATAGAAAAAAATAATTGAAAAGTCAATAAATTCAAAAATATTCGAAATTAAAAAATACGGTAAGAATAAATTTTGACCTCTTAAAAACTTATGAAAATTTTTTTTTTCACCAATGTTAAAATTTTCCCATCTAAATAGGTCAGAACGGTAATGGAATAAAAAATCTTTAATGAGGTAATGAATACGGTAAGCGAAAAAAAAATTAAAGTTTAAAAAATGCAAAAATCTCATGTTAATCAAATAGGAAAAGTATCGTCATTCAGGCAGGGGTTAATAGCGCTTAAAAATTATTTTTTTCTTTTCATAATTGTTTCTAGGCTATAAACTGATGATTTGGACCATGCCCAAGCGAAAAAAGCCAATTTGGGAAATAACGGACACCCTAATACATATATATATATATATTTGAATGAAAAATGTTGACTTTTTAATTCCTCTGAACAGACGCTCTTGCGTCAGGATACCTGAGTGCACATCGTAGACAGCAGGTGCGTATAATATAATTATACATCGTGATGTTGTGTGTTTATACGGTTTACTCCTCATCATATTGCCGGCACAGAATTTATCATATCTGTATACATATACATATCACGCTGAACTCGCCCGAGATGAATTACAATTATCCTCTAATGATCCCGCATTTTTTTTTTTTTTTCGAGCTATCGGCAAATAGCACGTGCGATCATTTTTTTTTTTACATCAAACCCGATCCATGACATTTTTCTTTCTCCAGCTCGTGAAAGGGCTCTATAAATGTTTTGTATATTTATAGATAGTCGCAACTTTGTAAAATACTTCGACACTATCTAAAAATATTGTAAAAAAAATAGAAGATAAAACAAAAAAGCAATAATAATTTAATAACGATTTCCAATCTTAATATCGAAAAAAAAAGGGTTTCAGAAAAAAACTAATAAGGTCAATTAATCGTTAATTTTTCATCGTACTATCGTCGAATATGATCGCATAATATATCCCCTGTACAGACACGAGGAGACTCATAAGATTATTGAACGACGATTTTTAAAAAATATCGACGCGTCATTCGATTTTTTTTTAACGCACCTCTTTCATGATGGTTTTTTTTCTTTTAAATTTTTTTTTTGTTTAATTCACGATTATATTTCTCCGCTTGCGTAGGATTTTTTTGGGTTTCTTTTAAATTAACGATTTTTTTTTGCTTTGCCTTGCTCTATCGTATGGGACTCGCGATATTTTTCGGATTTGAATTCATCACGAGCACGAAATGATTTTTGAGAAACGAGAGGAGAATATATATTTACATATATATTTATATTTATATATATTTACGGGCAAAAACAAATAGTCAACTCAGATGTTGTCTACTTGAACTCCGAGCACCAACTGACACCCGATCACTCGCTGAATCGGTGTTGCGGTTACACTTTGCGTTCAAAAAAAGTAAATGCGGCAGAGGGGAAACTGTAACTTGTTGTGTGCATATACCGCGAATGAGTTGTACAGAACGACCCACGGGAACACCTCGCGGGCTCCTTCGGCCTTTGCGTTAACAGACTTTAGTTTGTACCTGTGCAAATTTCAAATACGATTGAAGCACGATAATGACGATAATTGATATGGTTTTTCGTATACGAGCGACCGAGAATTTTGGTGAAAAATGAATTTTTGCAATTTAGATTGAAATTTTAACGTTTTTTTCATGGAATTAGTATTTTTTTTTTTACAATTCAATGCCAAATATCAAAATTTTCGGTAAGTAACGAAATTTTTTGAAAAAAAAATGATGAATGCAGTTAATTTTTTTTTTGTAATTTCATTGACTCGTTCGATTTCGCCAATCTCCCGAAACGCGAAAATCGTTAACGGTTCCGAGATGCCTCTTTCAACATTTTGACGTCGTTTTTTAATGTTTTTTTTTCTTGCTATACGATTTAACATGTTTATTGAATATTCGTTTCGTCATTTCAATGGAAATGTTTATAATATTTTATTGATGCGTCGAGGATGCCAGGAGACACGTTCTTCATGCTTCCTCGCTCATCTGTGTCAATGACAACGTAACGAGGAATAAAAATTATTTACGTACGTGAGGATGAGCAAAATGTTGCAAGTTTTCCTTTTCTTTTTTTGTAAATATATTTCTTTCGGAGAAATAAAATGAAGTATAATATTTGTCCAGCGCTTGGATTCCTTGATCAACACAGTTGGAGTTAATTTTTTTTTTGTCTACATGAAAGAAAAGGCTTTCGAATTTTTTTAATAGAAATTTCGTTAAAAAAAATTTATCGTTGCACTGAAATCGCCTCTAATTTTGATTCTCGCAGGAGTCCCCACTCTAATCTGTGTTAATTCTCCTTCGTAATCGTTTGAGCTTTGATACGACGCTTGAATCTTTGACAAACAACGTTTTGCTTTCTCATAGAGAAAGCTTTGTTTTTTTTTGGGGGGGGGGGGGGGGGGGAATGTCGAGTTTTCGGTTTGTGTTTGTATGCCTCTGTGCAGACAGACCTTCGAAAATTTGAAACTACACTACTTAAATATGAAACCCATATTTTTTGCTGAAATTTTCAAAAAAATTTATAACCGGTGCCCGATTTTAGATGATTTTCGATTTTTTCAAAAATGTCTGTGATCACTCTAATTTTAATGGATTTGAGGATAATTGCCTAAAACTTTTTATACAAATAGGCCAGGGGACAAGGATATTCGGTATCGAATTTGGCAAGAATCGCTCGAGAGGTTGCCGAGATTTCATAAAATTTTGAAATTTTCGAGAAATGTCTGTGATCGTTCCGACTTTCGTAAAATTTGAAGGTTATTCAGCCAAAATTTCTTATGTAATAACTACACCACAGGACAAGGATATGTTTCATTCTGAATTCGGCAAAAGGCTTGAGCGGTTCAGATTTCATAAAGTTTTGAAATTTTCGAAAAATTATCCGTGATCGCTCCTAAACGTCGCAAGTTTGACAAAAAAAAAAAAAATTTAGAAACCAAGCGTGCAAATTTGAAACTTGCACATTGCTTACTCATTACCAAAGCTTTCTCTATGGAGCAAGCCAAAATTGCGAAAGTCATCTCCACATTTACGCAACTATATGAAAACCATCTCCTCATTCGGAGGCAATTTTGTAATGAGGAAACAATGTTCGAGTTTCCGATTTACGCGCTTTTTTGGCGGAGGGGATTTTTTTTTTTCAATTCCGAACACTAATTTTACCAAGTTGTTCCCCTATCCATAATTTTTCGACGATTTTCCAAACAACCCATGCGGCGACGATAATCGAGATATCGGTATTAATCAAACAACGAAGATCAAGTCAAAACTCGCGGCGTTTCCAAAACACTCTCGGGCCAAGTTCGGAAATTGGCTGACAGTACTGTCAGTACTAGAAAATGTACAGTATACGTGACTTGCACTATAGATTTTCTAGTACTGACAGTACTGTCAGCCAATTTCCGAACACGCTCTCGATAAGCCTAAATCGGTCAGACCGGAGTCAAATTACGATAATTTAAAATTTCGATATTTTTATGATCCTGTTATTTTTTTCGCTCAGTTTCCGGCTGCAATATATTTGAGGGTATATATTAAATTCACATAAATTAAATCGCGAAAAATTTCTAAAATTTTTAACGAGCAAACTAAAATTCATTCTGCAAGTGTCCCCATTGCATATTACGAAATCTTCTCAACAAAGAGACTTACCGATGGTATTCCGCTGCACTGGTTTTTCTGCAGATGAGAAATGTACCGTGTTTTGTTCCATTATTCGGGAACGAGTTAAACAGTCGACAAGCAATAGCAAACAAGAGAAAGTACAATGAAGCTGATTTATACCTCTCTCTCTCTCTCTCTCTCTCTCTCTCTCTCTCTCTCTCTCTCTCTCTCTCTCTCTCTTTAGTCTCAACTCGTTTATTCGCCGTTATCTATACTTACTTTCAAATTGTCGTATTATACACTCACTCCCATTACTGTTATAGCCGCATTAAGAATTTATAGGAGGAATATAAGAAAGAAAGAAAACGGTTAGAAAGTCATTAATTTTGTGTATGCTTTGGTAGAGAGAGAGAGAGAGAGAGAGAAACTCGTCGATATTGTGCGTACACAATATCGAGTCTCTCTGAAAAATTGCAGCGTCATTTAAGGTCCCAATAGCCGTACACCTCATGTTAAACTATATCTATATAATAGCATATAGGTGTAGTTTAACATGCAGGTGTCCGGCTACTGGTACACGTCCGGCTACTGGGACGTTTACCTTACCCAACAGTTTCACAAATTTATAATCCCAAAGAGCCTCGGCAATGTTATTTTCATACAAGTCATTTTTCACATCGCTCGTTTGGACGAGAAATGTTCAAGATGCATTTGAGAAGAAAAAAAAAAACAACGCAACTGTCCAAAAATTTCGTAAAAAAGGATTTTAAAAGTTAGTACGTTAGTAAATCTTCATAACATAATTATCCTCGAAGTTTAAGATTCGGCGGTATCACCAATACAGATGATAATTCAGATCTTCGTCTTGTCGCGATGATTTGCAAATTCCATTAAAATTTAATTTTTTCCGGGATCGCATCTCCTCTGTGCATTCGTAATACCATAGGAAATGGATTAGGAGATAGTTCCGGGTTATATATTAATTAATTATTGAGACAAGGCAAGTCGAGATTTTTGCAATTTTTATTTTAAACAATCCTCGTGTCATATTACGATGAAAGAAATTTTTTCAGTTAAAAAAAAAACGAATTAGACCCAATCGTCTTGTTTATATTCATTCTGCGATTTCTCCATGATGCTTTTTGTTTTCATAAGAGCACGTACACGAGCGAGACGAATGGAGATATTGAAAAATAAATGTACAAAGTTTCGGTGCGTATGTAAAGAACTTCAGTGAGACGTGTCGCGATGCACGTTGTTTTTCCCATAAAAACCGAATGTTAATTATCTTCGCAGATACGGGTGAATTTTTTTTTTTTTTTTTCTTCATTATCGATCTACCGGAGAAAATAATAGGTAATAGAATGTAATCCTCTCGAAGATGTCGATGAGTCGAGTCTCGCGAGACATCGAGTCTGGCGGAGAACAAGTTGCGGGATATTTTCCAATGTGTCACTGGGTCAACATTGTCCACACAGATCGTGTGTCGATTGCGACTCATCCCACCGGAGTTTCCTCCTCCGGTTTTAACGTCGTTTTTTTTTTTTTTTTGCTCACCGGTAATCGCGCCGATCTGCGTCGACCACGCTGCGCGGCGTGCATCGAGAAAGCATTTCCGTGACCGTAAGAAAAATATCTCGTGAGATTCGGATTTTTCGAAATTTCGCAAAAATGTGCTATATATAGTTCTCGGATAAAGTCTTAAATTAAAGAGGACATGCGAAACTTAAACGGTTGAAATGAGAATCGAAAGAAAAATTCATTTTTCGACAAAAACAATTTACGAAAAAAAAAAAAAAAAATCTTCACGATGTCCATAATGTGCAGTAATTTTGACAATTTTCATTCCAGCTTTTATGGGAAAAAAATCGTTTAAATAGTCAAATATAGCTGTAGAGTAGCGTGTGATCCTTTTGATGATTTTTGCAAATTGTAAAAATGATGGCAGTTTGAACAAACAAAAAAAAAAGAATCCAAAAAATTTGACCCAAAAATCCGTTGAATAATTTATTCCTCTTTCGTTATTCCACACATCTTTTGCGCGTATTTTCTTCTACCCCAATGATAGTTACAGCGCTAAAAAAAAAAAAAAAAGAATATTCGAAAATACGTTTACGCTCAATTTGCATGAAAAAAAAGGCATTTTTTCCGAGGTGCTAAAATATTTATTTTCTTTTTTTTTTCCAACGAACGTGTCTTGATTCTCAAAAGCGAAAAAAAAAGTACTTCCGTGTGTACGCATACAATAACGCTCGTTTGTCAAATAATTTCAACGTTACCGCGCGCGGCTATAAAAAAAAATCTCACAAACAGGACATGACGGAGACGAGATTTTTTCGATGGGAGAATCTCGATAAATGACAAAATAAAAATGACCTCGGAAAATACTGCGAAAAAAAATGACTTTCTGTGGCATTTTTTTTTTATTTTTAAGTCCCTGTGGTTAATTGACCAATGAACGTCACGTAATAATACGATGATTTACGAACCGTTACGGCGATTATGCCGAGAGAGAGAGAGAGAGAGAACAAAAAATTTATATCGCGATATTAAAACAAAGAAAATATCTCACTCGTTCGTATTGGGATATGCGATTGAGATTAAGAACCTTTCACTCGTGTTGGTGATCATTTTCGAGATTCGCCATTTTTTTTTTTTTTTTTATTTGCTTGCATCAAGGTGGTCGATGATGTAATTTTCATAGGAGCAAAATCGGCGTATTGCGGAAAGCAAAAGGTTGGCTATTATCATTATTTAGCTTTGTTTTTATCGTTATTTTTTTTTTGTAATTATTCTTTTTTTATTTCATTCGCACTCGAATTAATTTCATGCCAGGATACGGACGAGCATGACAGTTCCATACTTCGTGACGCCCGGACAATGAGAAATCGACTCCGGTCGATCTTTTATTATTTCTTTTATTATTTCGCACGATCAGATCATTTTGGGATGCTTGGCTCTTCGACATCCGTTCCCAGTTTTTTTCCATTGTCTTTTACTAACCAAAATATTTATCCCGTCATCAGATAGGATTTTATTGGACTTGACGAAAAAAAATAATCATCTCGAAATATAGAATTTTTTATTATTTTTTTTTTTTTACGCATCGTAACAAGAGCAAATTTCAAGAGACGTTAAATATATCGTGACAGTCACCATCCTGTTATTCGTACCAGCTATTACGGATATGTAAGGGAGACCGGATCAAAGTAGGAACCCTGAGCCGAAAATTGGAAGAAAAAAAAAAACAAAAAGTTACATTTCAAAAGCAGTTTTTTCTCGGAAAAATTATAGTGGTCAATAAAAATTTTGCTTTTTTTTTAATAAAAGGCAAGGTGGTCTGTAAATATGCCCTAGTCAGAAATCGAAAAAAAAATTGTTTTTTTTTTTTCAAAAATTCTTTCCCCTGGCTTCTAATTAGCATGCAAATTTATGATATCCATCAATAAACGACATCCATGTATTTACAGCCCTAAATGGTGAAAAGAAAATATATCGCAAAATCTTGAGCCAAAAAGAGAGTGAATCTTCTTGCTGCACTCAGGAATACATTTTTTTTTTCTTAAATCCTTTTTCTATACTTTTATTTCGTACGAGTCTATACTAGAAACTCGATGACAACTTGGATTTGTCTATTACCAGCCCACAGTAATGGAAAGAAGAAAAAAGAGAAAAAAAATTTTTTTGAACCTATAGAGAAAGGAAAGTCTTGTACTTATATGAGTAAAAACACTAAATTTTCGAAAACACATCAATACCCATACCTTGCATATTTAATATAAATTATATGTGAGGTAATCTTTGTAAAACGATTGAGAATCATTTTTTTTCTGTCAAAAAATTGACAAATTATAAATTCGAATTCTCACGCGAACGAATAGACGCACAAGAATAGAAAGAATAGACACCTCGTGTCTATTCCTTCGTCCACTGTCCATGAGTGTAATTTATTCGTGTAATTTTTTTTTATATAACAATATTGCAAAATGATGGAAATAATCCGTAAATAATAAATTCAATTTACTGAACAACAAAGCAATCTTTGATCAAACATTGACGATGAGGTAAATTATGTATTTTTTTTTTTTTAATTAAATATATCTTTTTTTTTTTTTGCCATTTTTAATTTACCGAGGTCAAAAATCTTAAAGAGTACGAGCTCCGAGATGATCTCATCATGATAATACACACCTTCGATGTACAATTGTAATGTGATACCTCTCGGTTAAACATTGTTGGACTCTGTTGCGACAGGTGCCAATCTTACTTGCTCCTTGCTCGTTTGTCATGTAAAATGAGAAAGGAAAAAAAAAATTTACTATTTTCTCGATTATCCATGTGGTAAAACATGCGGGCGATGGGTGACGGTACAACGAACCATTTACCAGTTACCACCGGATTTATCTGGACAAACTATATATTCCCATATACATATATATATAGTATGCGAAAAGACTTTCACCCGCAAGATTCTCAGACCCTTCTTTACCTCAAGGTTGTTTTTATAGACTCTTTGCAATCGAGCAACGTTTCGTTTCATATACAATGATCTCAAATTACTTTTCTCAAACATCCAATTCTCGACTGTTAAATATAATATTTAATGAAATTACGAATAATTAATTAGGGATAATTAACAATTTTATTTTTTTTTTTCAATTAACGCATTGTTAATTTATAATTCATTAATTAAATTGAGCAAGGTAATTTCCGGATCCCAAATCTTTTGAGAATTCGTACACAAATTACTAGAATACAATTGAGGATATCCTGCCCATGCAATTAAAAAAAAAAAAAAAAAAGTGATAGTAAATCATTCTTTACGGGTAAATGGGTTTTTTCACTGTTGGTTTCCTCATACGGAGGAAGCTCTGTGAACGAAATCAAATAAATGAGAAATCCTTATGTGCGAATTTTTATTTTTCACGGTTTGTTTGTTTTATTTTTTTTTTATTTTTTTATTCAATTCAATGTCACGAGGGTCAATTGTGCTTATTTGCCACGTATGTTTTTCTTCGACGGATGAAAAAAAAAATAAACAAATTTTTTTTGAAGCGATTTACGAACAGATGAATTTTTTTCAAAATTATTCAAAATACCATAAAATCGTTATTGATCCTTAAATTCCTGCAAGCACACGATGATTTGAACATTTATCAATTTCAATCGTAGATTTCCTTTTAAATTTTCTACAAACGCACTTTGCTTCAATCGTAATTCAATTGACATATTTGTCAATTTCAATGACAGAGCCAATGCATATGAATTCGATGAGACAATTGAAATTTGATGCGCGATATTTCGCATCGTGTCCTTCACGATAATCCCATTATGGATCGGCTGACGATCTTAATGACGATCATCGTCATTAAGAACGAGGAATTTAATATCAGCAGATAACTTATCTTATCGCAGAGTGCGATATTTTGTGTGTAAAACAAATGTGACGAGCAGAATTTGTTTTTTTTTTTTTGCATCTTACGATATTTTTTATTATCCTTTGTATTCTTCCATCGTACAATCTACATTTCCAGCTCACGAGTAAATTTAAGGGGAGCAACTACTTTAGATGCTTCTAAAAATGCATTTTTTTTTTAATTTCATAAATCGTTAGCAAAATATCTCAAGAATGCATCGTGAAAATTTCAAAACGATATTCGGATTCCTTCTAACGATGTATACATTATACATAAATGGTTACTTCATTAATCACATTCGACTGAGTTTTTCGTTTGTGAAACTTTAAATGTTGTTTTTTTTTTTTTTCGAAACGAAATTTTTTCAATAAGGTGAATGTCCCGAATTATGACTGTATACCGAATAGTGTTCGTCCAGTCTATTTCTTATTACATTCACATTCAATAAATATATTTTTTTTTTGTATAATCTTTATTTAAAATATTGTCGCTCAAAATAAATATAGGGTATGAGTTCAGGATGTATCGGACCTTCCCAACCAAAAGTGACTTTCGTCGACAATATTGCATACTTTATGATAAGATAAAAATCGAAAAAAATTCAACCACGATAAAGACGATAAGAAGATTGCTTTTTAATAATAATGCCAAAAAGTTATCAATAAATTGTTTAAACAAAATATTGTGTAACAAATTTTTAGGGAATGTTTTTTTTTGTCATGTGAAATGAATTCGTTGATTTTTCTGACTACACATGAATTTTTTTTTATTTTCTTATCATTTTTAAATTTCGGTTTTCGGAAATTTGTAAAAGTTGTATTTACGAAACTATTCGTTCAATGGCCCTGGAATGTTTTTGATTGTAATATACAACGTTTTTACAAAAACATATTCAAAATTCACGATTTTTCCTTCATTTTTCAAAATTAAAAAATTTTCGGTCTCCCAAAGTAGTTGCTTCCCTTAAATATTTATGAATATATATATATATATACATATAACGATCGGTATCGCGTGAAATGAGAATTCGAAAATACGATGACTGAGTGAAATATCGTCGCTAGATATCATGCTGTCACATGCCGGAATCGTTCCGACCATCCGTCGGTATGCTCGCATTAATTATTCATTTAAGCTCGAAAGTATTCAGAATAAGGTAAAAATTATTCGCAATTCGTAAAAATAAAAAATTAATACTATTTGAATATTTTCACGGCACATTATTCCATACACGATAAAATTATTTTTAATAACTCGTTGATTCGTATGATGGTTATTAAAGTTGTGGGTTCCAAAAAGAATATTAAAAGTGTATTTATTTGCTAATCACTGATTTGAGATTGACAAAATTTAGATTCTCATTGCGATTATAGCATGTAATTTTACAATTAAACATACAATTCTTTCAATCGTCCTTATATCCTCTTTTTCGTTTAACCATGGACAGAATTATCCAGGGAAAATCATTAAAAATTGGTAAAAAGTTTGTATTTTAATAAGGGAAATTTAATCACGTTTTCATTACATAAATTGCTTAGCTCATACGTCAAAATTCAAAACCTCTAAAGGTAATGAAAATTGCAAATCGCGTTATGTTTCAATCGATGGGATTGGGGTTTAGCATGAGTGCGAAAGAGTGATGTATACTTCTCGCTGTCGCACTCATGAACTGCGAAGCACGACCCAACCCTATCGATGGAAACGTGGTCTCTGCCTATCTAATGTTGGTAAGTAGAATTTAACAGGAGAAAAAACAAAGCGGAACTATAGCAACGAAGTCAGACGTACATCGAAGCCCAGTTGATATGCTTGACGTCAAGCCAGTCCCCC